>WJEZ01000144.1:18247-42740 GCA_009869925.1 Thalassaphorura encarpata
TGGAAGAATTACCATTCACTTTCCCTTCACAAGTTAATGCTACGAAGTTTTGAAATGAATTGTTCCGTACCCTTTATTTTGTAGAGAATTTAATGAGGATTCCGAATCGGGTTGAATTTTTGACCTCTGACCAACGGTTCTAAAGTTATGAATTTCTTTGTAGAACAATATTTCAGTTGTTTTGCATAATGCTGTCAATATTGTTCTACGAAAAAATTCATAACTTTGGAACCGTTCGTCAGAGGTCAAAAATTCAATGGAATTCTGAATCCTCATTAAATTCTCTACAAAATAAAGGGTACGGAACAATTCATTTCAAAACTTCGTAGCATTAATTTGTTTTAAAATGAAACATGACTGGTTGAAATCTGTGAGTCACACTTGCCTCATGTCCCTTGTTAGCCTTTTCAGAGCACATCATTATCATGCTAAAAAATCTTTAATATAAAAGCGGAACCAATACTGTCCTTAATTTTGAGAGCTAACAAAACGAAACAGGAAAATCAAATAAAGTCCAACTGCGTATTGGAATTCTAGTGATCCACCGTCAAAATTTGGGTCAGGGTCTTATTCCTTCTCACGTTACGTCGAAGATTCCAGTTACCACCAACCACTTTCGCCTATCGGATCAACCCAGTACAGTGAGCAACTAAATAAGAACATGACTAATGGACTTTCCCAGCATCAGCACCGCTATTCGCTTCGCTCAAGAAAGCACTGGTAGCAGGTTGTTTGGGTCGCGGGGCTAACAAAGACATGGTTTTTCTAGATTAAAGATGTTGAATGAGCCTTTTCAAAGGTTCTATTCCGAAGAAAGTAGAAATAGGAATGAAAACTTGCCCTCTGACCGCATGGAAAAAAGGACTCGCCATTTCTGTCTGAGGAGATTGATTCACATCCCAACTCGCCTTCACACAATAAACGCCATAGCTGGCAGGGATCAATTGTACACACTTTCCTCCCGATTGAATTAATTATTTGAATAAACGCCTTAACTCAAAGCGAATGCCTGCAGTTTGTGATTGCACAGACTCAACAGGGACATTTTCAACCATCTTACTTCGTAGAAAAGTTGACCAAATTAATCTCAAAACTTTCCCTTAAATCAAATCAATTATAGCATTTTATTTTAGAACAGCAGCAGAGAAAGAGAGCAATCGTTAGAGTCTAGTCTAGTCGTGCGTTGAGTCATGCGCTAATAGGCTGAGTATACCAGCTGAGCAAATTGGTCAACTAATTAAATTCTCAAACTACAAGCAACCCATTTTTCTACAAAATCTACGTAGCAGCCACTTGACGTAATTTTGCAGGCAGGCATAATATTGAAAACTTTACCTTTGATAGACCGAGGATCTAGGATCGACATGTGGGAGTAACAAAACAAACAAGTAGTTAATATTTATGAAGCATATGATTAGAAAATGATCTCGTGCGAAGATTCCCGAAATTGAAATTGAAATTCAATTTGAATTTGAATTCATTTCCTGCACCATTTCCCTTACCAATATGTATTATACTAGTCGAAGTGCTTTTTGGAATTGGATCCAAAGAGATCTCAGGCTGAAAAAGTCATCAAAGTCAAACCTCTTCATATCCAGTACTTTTCATTTGCATTTAAATGGAGAATTTAAGCTAATTTTGAAAACGTCAATTGGCTCTAGAATTTGAAGTCGATGAGTATTGGCATTCTAAAGCGATATGTCGTATGTAGATTGTCCTTAGTCGAAAAACTTTTTGATAAGTTTAAAAAATTTAAGGCGTTATAAAAAAATGTGACATGACAGAACCCAATGTTATGAATCAATTTTGTAAGAAACTCATATAACTTGTTATAGAATTCTGTAATATTGAAATATTTTATTTATGACTTTCATAAATCAACGTAAAGTTTCTCCTCTAATACGAAAACATCGGAATCAAGAGTACTGGATGAGATACGACAGTGGCATCAAACAGGTGCTCTTATTGCATATTGTGAGTTGATCTAATCCAAGCCATGGTCTTTAACTGCTTTTTTTTCAATTGAATATCTCCTCCTCAAAAGCTGTAAATGCTATTTAAAACTTTTCCAATAAGAAATAAATAGAAGTACTACATTAGACTGACAAAAAGAGCTACTCCATAGAGAAGTAAAATGCGGAATTGGCGTTGGTACATGTTGACTGGAAAAGATCAGAGGGATCAAACCCGCACTCTTTCGTGAAAATTTCCAAGTTTTCCCACTTTCTATCCTCAAGTGTAAAGCCTAACGTTTCACCAACAAGTGAATTCTTTCCTAACGTTGGCCCAAACAAGTTGTTCCCCCGGTTAGGCCAGGACAATGGTATTAGATGCAACTCATGTCATATGTCGGTCTTTTCAACCGATTTGATTCTCCTTAAACCCCAATTTTAAGAATTTTTCAAAGATGCATTTCACTTACGCAGTAGATTCACGGACGTTTTTGATGCCTTGGTTCATATCACTGGTAAACTCATTCCAAACAGTAACTCCTAACTTTCTTTTCAGCTCATGTGATCTCCTTGTCTTGGCTGTGAGCACCTAATGAAAATTAAAAATAAAAAAATTTAGACCAATTTTCTCGAATAATTAATTTTATAAAGTAAACCAACCTGTCGTAAGGTTTGAATTTCCTCATCGATTTGGTTCAGTTCTGCCTGCCATTCTTGTCTTGCTATTTCCAATTCCTCAGCCGTCATTCCCATTTCAATGGGATTCCCCATGTCATTGATGGAACTTGATCCACTCATCCCCCCAAGAGAATTCGTTTCTGGAACAAACACAAGTCAGAAAATTACTCAGCCTGAATTTTCCTTTAATTTCTGGAAACAGATACATCTTCATGGAACGACATTCATTCCGAATCATTCGGGTCTATGCATCGTCATTTATCAATTACCCCTTAACCTACATCTAATTCGGACCTGATGCAGACTTGCAGAGGAAAGAGCCAAATAGAAATAGAAACAGTAATGAGTACAACCGAGGAAGGCAATCCACATCCACTAAGCAAGTAAAACTACAAAAAGGACTCAGACCATGCAGGCCTGGGGGTAATTAGTCTCCCGAATAATTAAGACTACACTAATGAGTTTCCCTTCCAAATGGAGAAGCGTACAGTGACAGTACTGAGCGCTAAGCAAAGCCCATGCCCATGTGTCTAACATGAAAGGAGCCAACTTATTATGGTTTTCACGTATTTCAATTATTCAGCAAGTAAGTAATGAGTTCAACTAGGCAATGCAAAACATGAATTATAAATCAACCATATAAAGTTGAAAAACTTGAAACACTTTCGTCATAAATCCAAGAATTTATTACATTGCAATAAATGTTAAATTATGGTATCGAACCTGGACCCAGTGTTAAATATTTCTTGTATTGGAGAGAAGGACTAACTCTCGCTGTGTAAGGTTTATCTAAATTATGGTACAAAACACGAAAATTCTTCCGGAGACCTTTCCTTTTCCCAACGAGAGCTTTGACACCGGCCACAACTTTTTGGCCAGTAGCTTTGGCACTGGTCAACTGTCTGGTTAGTAAAGTAGAACTACCACTAGCAGCCCCTGCTACTCCACACCTTCCCTCACTCAAACTATTATCGTCCAATTCTACAGATACGTTTTCATGTTCTGGAAGTTCAGTGTTGGTCACGTCAAAAAATTCTAAATCAGAGTCATCCGCCGAAGAATACTCGTCGCTAGTTCCAACAGTAAATTCAAAATCCTCAAGAGCAAAATCAGTTAGATTGGATTGATCTCCTTCACTCTCGTCCAGAGCAGTATTTAAACTTCCGACGAGGTCTGGGAGTGGATCTTCAAGATACTCATCATCCTTATGGGAATCCAAATCTGTACTGTTCATTACGGCATCATTGAAAAGGACACCGAAACAGCAATCAATTACAACCTCCTGTCTGGAGCTTTGCTCAATAATTAATCTTCGAGTGATTTCAAGACGATCAGCCAACCCAATCCAGTTATTTTTGAAATCCAGGAGCAATCACTCCAATCACGATAATTTCGAAAAATAATATCCGACAATTCGATTCGATGGTTGAAAATACAAGTAGAATATAAAGTTAGTCCGAAAATAATTTTAATTTGAAATGGACTTGAAAAGCTTCCAGGGAAATCTGAGATTCTCAAAATTTTACACTCACAAATCACTACCCACCTTCACTGCACACTGTAGTTAAAATTTGTGCAGAATTAGTCACCAAGTTTGGCTGAATTCCAGTACAATATGCCAACAATGCAAAAATTGCCAACTGTAAATTAATTGAAGAAAAGAAACGAGTTTTCGCGTCAACAAGGAGCACAGCAGGGATTTAAAGTTCTAGTCAGCAAATCCCACTGACTCTGCACCAGCAACAGGTGAGAGACGGAAGCTCAGGCACAAAATCTTGCATAGGATGACGGGAATACAAAAACGTACGTAGCGTTGGTATAGCTGTACTTTTACCCCTTTAGTTTTTCTTTTGAATCCCCGAATGGAGCATCGAACTTAAATTACCTGTGTTGTTACTCTCATGTCAGGGACTGGCAATGCCAATGCCAAACGGTTCAGCCGCAACACTTTACGCCTTGCCTTTACTCAGCGGACATGGGCACTATTTGAGGACAGAATACCTTCGTGAGAACTAGACTCAATGTGATATTCGCCAGAGGAAAATGTAACAGAATCTGCCATGAAGTTTCATTGCAATAAATACATTATGCATCGGCTCCTCCCGAACTTCATATTAATGAAACTTGCGTCACGTTCTCAAGTTTCTTCCAAATATTAGACCGAATATGTTGCCTGTGAAAACGTCATGCGTCGTTTATACATAACTATTCATTGTTAATTGTTGAAGTCCACAGAATTGAAGTTTCAACAATTTATAATCCACTATTGTCTATTTACAGGGGTTTCCTTAAGATTTGCTGTCCACAAAGTAAGATGTGGGTATTTGCAAACCATAAGATTTGTGCAAAAACAAATATGTTGCCATTATATGTTTGTTGAAAAAGTGAGTAATGACTCATAACATTGTTGGAGTGTTGGTTAGCAATAGAGTGGACTCAGCTCCCATGGGAGGTGAATGAACGGCATAAGCAGCAATCTACTCGAGTAGAATTCTTGTAGCTGCAGCAATCCTAGTAGCTGTGACTTTTGATTGGTAAAAAATCGTATTCACGGCAAAAACTATATCGTACCTACTAATCCTACTCTATCTCTCATCGACCATCAAAAATATCAAATTAGAATGGTGTAACAGTGGTAATATTTTGTCATATGAGTTAAGCTCACCTAGCAATCAATTTCCTACTTTCTCCTTGACAAATGGTAACTTGTGCAAAACTGAATATTCAAACTAAATTAAGTCAGCAATTTCTTTTACAAGAACAAGGAAATCAGAATAAAATTATTTTCAAGGAGAAACTTGTATAGTTATTTTTCATTGCTAGTGGAGGGATCTAATTTGTCGGAAAAAAGACTTTTATTAAATCACACAGCCCCAAAAGTGTGTGGTTGCATATAGTCTTATTTGCAAAGTACTAAAAATTGTACTATTAATTAAATTGGATTTGCCTACTTATGAGAACTTCCTCAAATTTGCAAAATAGCAACTTACGGTAATCTCCATTCATTTTAAGCTTGAACGAGAGAGGAGAGATGAGAATAAGCAGGAAATAAACCGGAACTGGATGTTTTCAAAAAGTTCGCTTCTACTTCTACTTTGTAAAGTCCACGCAATATGAGGACAACTTTAAAACTGAACTGGATGAAGGAGGTCTGGGCAAGGATAAATTCGGTGCTAGTTAAGCACATAAATCAGCCCAGAATTAGTCATTCATACAATGCACGCCAAGCCAAGGAGTGCTGAATTCAATTTGGAGATGACATGATTAAATTCGCTAAATGGTGCAGTGCAGTTGAGGTCACCATATTTGCGGTTTCTATCCCTGCCATTAATATACAACTTTACATTTTCACATTAGTTGGAGTAAGTGACATCACAGTGAAATAATTTTCCGCCGTGCAAACCTCACCCTACCTATGTTTCCTACTACTCAGTTATTACAGCCTTCTGTCAAATAAGATCTTGAATTTTGGACGTTCAAAATAGGAAACCAAAATAGAACCGAATCATGGCAAAATAAACAATGTAAGACCGAGGTATTGTATTACCTTGTAACAGACGACTATAGACAAAACTGTTCCGAATAATCCAATCCTATAATCCCAGTTTATAGCCTTGGTTAAAATGATGTAGTTACAGGTTGTGAGAATAAACTTTAATGATTACAAACTACCCATAATTGCTCTGCTTTCACTTATTTATTTCATGAGTTATGATTATGCTCATTTCTTATCTCCACAGAATTAGAAGCTATAATTACAGTTACTTCTTCATCTTCCCTACTCATAGGGGACCTAAAATAACAGCTGGATGCAGCGTACTCCGGGCCTGATAATGACGAACATACAAGAAGAATGCAATTTAATCTCATATTTACTCAACTTTTCTTCATCTCAAAAACCAAATGGAACGAAAATACAAAGGTCAAAAATCACTGAGTGAGCTGTCAATGTGAGCTGAAGATATGAGAAAGAGGTGTAATATGGCTTTTGGATGAACTCTAATAAATAATTACGAGTAGATTAAACAGTTTTACTAATCCCTAAGATTGTGCTCGTATGCATGTAGAATTAGTTTAGCAGATTATTTACACATTCAATTCCATTTCAGTCTTATTAAATACACAATAATGAATAAGAATAATCTAAACTAGAATACTTGGTCCTACAAGAGACTGGGAAAATTATTTCTCATCAGCACAAAATAAAGTCCATCGACATCAAATCACTTAGGAATAGGTGATTTTATAACTATAAATTCATTACATCAATAGCCCGAGGACGAGAGCGAGATTTTAACAACTGATTGAAAATAGGATTCTATCTCTCACAAAAACAATTCACTATTTTCGTTTTCCTTGATTCCAACTCAAGTGCACTTTTCCTTTAGCTTACTTTCAATTCTTAAAAACTTGATCACTTCAATAACTTTACTACTTCATTGGAAACTTCACTCAAATTCTCCAATATGGTTTATTCAATGCTAGAGAGCATAATTACCAATAAGGCTTTTAATAGATAGAGTTTTGGATTGCATTTCGTAACATATTGTGTCGGATTGACAGGAGTAAATTGAACCAAGATCCTTCAAATAAATGGCTAGGTTTGGTTCTATTCCTGAGTCAAAAAATCCATTATCAAAACCCTTCTAACTGAACTACCCAGTCTCCTCTGCTATGTAGAACCAGTGTGACTTGCTAATTTTAGTATTAATTTAACATCTAAATTAAATCAGGTTAAAACGCTGGCCACATATAACTTTTCAAGAAACAAGCGTGAAGAATAATCTTACTGGAATGAAGAAATCATTCAGTTCACTAGTTGAACAACCAACACATCTAGTTGAACAACCAACACATCAGCCACCCGACTATACGATTCAAGCGAATTAATTGAAAGAACATTTAATGAACACACACGCAAATTCATATGGCTGGTTAAATTCAAGTGAATTCTTTAAGAAGACAAACAACCTCAAAAAAGTAGTAAATGACATGACACGACGACGGTGACACATACGACCTGTCAAAAAAAAATGAATATGTGTGACTCACCTCCAGTTGGAGATTGCATATTGCTCATTTCCGTTTAATTTCTAATGGGCAGAACAGGGCACACAAGGCACTAACTTCTCCAGTTAACAACAATCACCGCTGACAAAATTAGTGAATTATGCCGACTGCCGATCCTTCCTTCCAATATTGTCAAATTCGAAATTGAACTGCACTACTGGACTGGGATGTGTTGTTGACTCCCGTAACCTTATGACCACTAGTGCTCTAGTCTTAGTCGATGCGGATACAAAAGTCCATTCCCATCTCAGTCTCATTGGTCTGGCACGGCAGGGCGAAAATTTAAGCTTGCGGCGCGATGTTTAGCTCATCCATCATCACAATTAACTTTTATCCTTACCCCTGTTAATCATAATTCTAATCAAATCACCAAATTAATGTATAAACATGGAATTTCTACTGCAATGTGCACGGACTACACTATTCACCTGGAATGCGTCTTTTTTTTTCATTTTCGTTTGACTTGCTAAATTGACAAAATAAATTCAGGTGTCAAGTGTGAGAGTTAAATCCTTGTGAGAATGAACCACACACTACCGCATGAGATAAGAATTGACAAAATAAACAACATCGAAATCAAATGTAAAATTAGGCATAAAATACAACTTTTAGACTGGTAGTGTGACTCGTTCTGTTTACTCCGGCATTCCGTGTATAAATAAATACATGGCGTGAACTTTTTTCTGTTAATCATTTTAATTCGTGGTATTTATTCACTTGCATCGCTGCATCTGTATCAGTAAAAATGCCATTTTATATACCATCTAATTTGGAAATCGATCTTGGCATAATGGCATATCCAGTTTGTTTAGAATCCAACGAACGTTTTGGTTTTGCGTTCATGAGAGTTCGAATTTCCAATGAGCAAGTGCAGTTCTTTATAATGTAGGTTAGACGAAAGATGCAGAATGGCAAAAAATAATTAACTGCGTTGTATGCCAAATTTTTTAATTGTAATAAACTGCGTATCTGCTAAAAGATGCACCGAAGGATGTGAGTTAATGCTGAGTCTTGGGTGCCTCTTGCCTGAGCGATGCGCAAGACAAGGGAGATTCCTTTATATGGAATCAAAGGGTGGAAGAACTTTGCAATTGCAACAGGATTTTACTTTCATTTTTTAGACACAAGTCCATCATCAATGTGAACGTGTTTAGTATACGGTAATGAGGACGGGAACGAAAGGGTGACAACAACAATGGGCAAATAATTATCTAAATACAAAGAGGAAAAAATACACTTCTCTCTTTTAAATCAATTTTTAAATCGTTCTTGCCAGTCTGCTGCTAGTGTCATTGTCATTATTTGGGTGGGTGTAAGGGGAATGACTTACGGTACGGTTACATCAACCCGGAAGCCACAGATTTCCGTCTCCGTAGATAACGGTTTAAACTGGAACAAATAGATTTTGGACAAAAACTTTCAAGACGGACATCCATTATTATCCTTGCCAATTGACATGCATTTCTCCATTCCAGAAACGGAAGAGATTTCTGGCCCAGACTCTTCTTTTTGGGTAAGACATACTGCCTGTTTAATACTTTTTTAGTAGAGAAAATAATTTTGCTCCTACTTTGTTATTAGGTCTACAAAATTCATATTAATGGGGAATTTCATGCGGCTCTGCGTTACAGTCAATTGCTCTCACTTCATCAGCAATTAAAGAAGATTTTCTCTTCCGGTCTTCCAAGTTTTCCTCCGAAGAAACTACTATCATTGTCCAAGTCGGAGCAGGAGGAAAGACGTGTGTCCCTGGAGAATTATATTCAACATGGTAATTGATTTCGCATTTGAATACGCATCGTCAATGCAAATTCTAATTCAATTAAGCGTTGTAGACAGTTATACGCTGTCGACAGCAAGGGTGAGAATAGGGATATAATCGTATCATAAAACTCATATTGTTAGATTAATTCATAGATTTTTAATTGCGTTCTGATTGTCTTTCGATAGCCAATCAATTGGAAGGGGTAGCCTCATCTCAGCTCTTCACAACATTTCTTCGATTGGCTCAGCATGAAACTAGTGGAGAGAAAGTTGAAAAGCGAAATATCGCTGTGTATTTGCCAAATGGACATAGACTTAACTTTGATGTGTGCAATAACGAATCAACGTCATCTCTCCTGGCGGTAAGTTGACATTAGCATCAAAAATTACTAATTCCATTCTGCCCATAACATTCTAGAATTAGAATCGAAATCGAGTCATTTTAAACTGACAGCATGTGTATTTTATATGTAACCCTATTATTTTGAAAAGCCGTACTGTAAAGATTAAGATGATGAATGATGACTATTTTTGTTGAACCTTTGCAGATGGTAGCAGATGAACTAAAACTTAGGGCAGATTGGATTCATTACTTCTCAATTTTTATGTTTCGTCGAAATTCAAATGGCACCTGGAGCGGTTAGTTATTGTGATAACTTGAATTTGGAATTTAAGTTGACATTGATTGAATACAAAAAAAAAACTTTTCTAGTTCTCCGAAAACTCGGCGACTATGAATCTCCTTACGTCTCATTATCTTGGAAGACTTCGGACTATCGGCTCGTTCTGCGGAAATGGTAAACTAAGCGAACTATTCTCAAAAGTCTGTGTTAAGCTTCAAAGCTCATAACATTTTTCAATTCTCAGCAATTGGGATAACTCTAAAGATGAAACCCTCATGGATGATCGAGTCGGTCTTCATTTGCTTTATGTGCAAACAGTTTCTGACATTGAGAATGGGTGGATTTCCGTCCCAAAGGAACACCTCAAAGCCCTTACTGTTCTGCAGTCACGAGGAGAAAAGGTCGAGGTAAGAGACTTCAGACTTCATAAATATTGACTACACCAATTAGTCAAAATAAGATTTTCGTGAACTTTTATTTTGCTTCTAGTATTTGCGACATGCCAGACAACTCAAATTCTACGGTACAATCAAGTTTTCCAGCTGCCAATCATCATTTGTTCATCCGGGATCTCTTCTGGCTGTTTATATTGGGAATCGGGAAATAATTTTTGTGACTTCGGATCGTCAAGAAGTTGTTTTCAAATTAACTCGTGTTAAATGTTGGCGAATCTCACTTGTTCATGTAAGATTTAAGGATATTCGTTTATTAGAAATAGAATTTCATACATTTTACCTTGACTTCAGTCAATTTAATATTAATAGTTTATCGAGGTGTTTGAATCAAGCTTTTTTATTTGCATAGCAGGAGACACGTGGAATAAAAGCCGAACTGTCATTTGAATATCTCAGCAGCATTGACAAACTCGAATGGTTTTCCATTGTGTCCGAAGAAGCCGTACTGATGGCATCATGTCTTCAAGAGATGGTCGCTGACATGGTCGCCAAACAGCAACCTTCCATTCCGTCCAGAGCCGGAGTGAGTTTGTAGTTATATTAACTTAGTTTCTTTCATCTTGACCCAGTGGCCTCCATTTACTATTTACGTTTTAATGATTTTAGGCGAGTTGGTTCGGAAGTTCTGTTTACGTCCGAAGAGATGGAGGAAAGGTGCAATTAAACGGATCACCTGGTCCACGTAATCCAGTTCCAGTTAGCGCAGTGTATAGACCAAATCCTTCCAATTCCAGCAATCGTGTTTTAGAAAACAGTGTTTTCTTAGGCATAGGCGATGATGACTTATGATTATGATACTCGACTTAACTAAATATCACCGCTCTTCCTCGCATTACGATCTTTTTTATATCTCGATATGATGCCAATTTTTAATATATGTAATAAATACAAGACGGTTTTATCATAACATTATTCTGCTGTGGTTAATTGGGAGTTACTTAATTTTGTCCGTAATATATTGTTCATAATTGATGTTGATTATATCGTGAAATGTCTGAATTGTGTTAAGGCTTGTTGGGGTAGTGAGAAATTTCGCGACCCGGGAAGTGATCCTTTCTCATTTTCAGCTCGAAATCTAAACACTGCACTAAAGTCCAATTTGCCGACAAGAATTGATACGATACGATTCATTTCTAATTCGAGTTTTGAAACGAAGCTGATCTATGTTGTGAAACTAATTTGACTTTGTAATTTTGTATTGCAGCGTTTCATGGACTACAAATATATTTCGGATTTGTAAACATTAATTTTACTTTTTTGGGCTAGAGCTATCGAGACTTCACCAGCGTTAGTTATCATCTTGGAATTTTATCATTGCAACTACTAACTAGTTAATCTTGACTTATTTGACATTTTTAGCTTAACATGGGAAAAGGAGCAAGTAAGTTAAGGACCCTCATAAGGCCGATTAAAAATTTCAACGTAGAAGATCGGGCTTTTAAGGCTATATCGAAGGAAAAGGTTAAACCTGCACCGCCGTACCCTCACATGGAGAAACTTATGGAACAGATTAGGAATGGTAGGGAAAAAGCCTATATATTCTCAAGATGATTGCTGGACAAGAAATGAATTCATAATTTAGTCCTTTTATATTGATAGATCCAGAGTTGATGAATAAGGGAAAATTGAGCGAAGAAGAAATGAAGAATTTGTCGCAGGTTTATTTGAAATCTCAAGGCCATAATCCAATTATTAGGACAAAACACAAGTTACCCGAATCTAGGACTGTACCGGAAGACAATGTTTATGGAGTTGAAGAACCTGTGGTAGTACCCAAAGGATGCTTAACCCTTCGTCAGACTTTAGCACTCATGGAAAAATATCAACATGATAGTGAAAAATATACTCCAGAAGTTCTTGCTAAGGAATTTAATCTTGAGTTAAGAGTTACTCAAAATATCTTGGATAAATTTAAGCCTTTTCAAATTTATATGCCACCCAGGCCGGACGAGAACGAAGGCACTGTGGATAAGGTGAAGAAAGCTTTGGCGAAGCCCTTTGTGTTCGATAAACCTAAAATTTCTAGTAGATAATGCAATATTAGTACGTTAATTTATAGCTTGAAAAATTATAGACGAATAAACTTTGACGTATTAGTCACTCAAGGTTAAACAAAATGCTTGAATTTGATTTAATTATTCTTATGGTGTTTTGTCTATTGTACTCCAAGAACCCGGATCACATTTTGCGAATTAAGACATATTCAAATTTAATAATATTTATTTCATTACTCTTTATAATTTGCATTAGTCATGGATTAACAATAGTATTAGGTTAGAATTTATTGACCTCAACAACGAATTTTCAACAATGAGAGTTATTCAACAAGAGTACCTCGCGAGCAGTGGAAAAAATCTCCAGTTCAGTAGCATAAACGAACTTCATATATTCATAATTTGTGGTCAGGCTTCGAGGCTTCGAAAGCTAAACTCCATTGGACAACAGGAGTGTCAAGTTAGATCAATTTAAAAAAAAACATCGATTTCAAAAAATCAAGTACAGGGGAAAATGTCTCCAATTTGCTCATTTGAAATGCAGAACCAATTACGAATAAAATTAATTTGGGCATCTATAAACGATTATTCGTCATTCATGAGTTTAGTTTGGGCTTCAGTTCAAGTCGAAATCTGTGAAAGGGTGTCACTGTCGGGGTGAAATATTATTGTTACTTGACAAATCAAGAGATAAGAAAGGGCCCATGTAACAAACAATGATTAATGATTTATTCCCTATTCATTAGACACTCATTCTCACGATAGTTCCAGAGCTTTTAACTCAGCTAAGAGAGAAGATTCTTTGGATAGCTTATCATTCTGATTTTTCTCCAGTTGTTTTCCTTCTTTTTGCATTGCCTTTAACTTGTCAATATCTCCGATTTTCTGAAAGCATTTCAAGTGTCTTACGGAAGTGAACACCTAAAGTACGATCTCATCAGACAACATTCAAATTATATCTTTGTTTACCTTCTTCAGAGCTCGAATTTTCTTCTCTTTTTCGGAAAGTGGATTCGAATCTCCAGAAGACTTATTTCCGTTTAATGTGGCATCAGCCTGAGCTTTTGTCACCGGTGCACCAACATTTCCCTTTCGTTTGTGAATGGGGACGTAAGCAGCTGGTTTACTTTCCACGAGTTCTGCATATTCATGAGATCATAGTATCAAACAAGGCAACTCCCACAAATAACTTATTAGTTAGTAGCTATAATTTATAATAAAATTACTGGCGTTTGTAGATTTGTTCCCGATTTGTTTTACAAATGAATCCAACTTTTCCTCTGGAAAAGGCAGAGCGGGTGTTGCATGAAAAGGAGTAATACCAAGCAAATGTTTTTCAGCTTTCCATTCTTTTACACATTTGCCAGTAAAATCCCAAACTTTGAATCCATTTCCCACTTGCATGCGAGGGGCAGTTGTAGCCGTAATAAAATGAGTGCCGTCTAAAATCCAAAAACTCAGACATAATAATTTGTAAGTTGGATTTTACCCTCATCGTATAGTTTTCTGTTTCTGCTTACTGCTCAGCCAATGAAGTTGAGTCGTATCAGGCGCTTGCAGAGTTGCGATCAACTTTTTATGTTTCTTCACTTCCCACACTTCAACTTTTCCCTGGAGATTACCGAAGGCACATAAGAGCAGAATATTACCCTGGGGATTGAAACTGATCGTGTTCCGAGCCGAAATGTCCATATCGAATATTTTTTCGCACCTGGATGTGAAGAAATACATAACAGTAATGACGAGAAATCACATAAGCTGATACAATTGTATCCAAATGAGTCAAACCAACTTTGTATTGAAAAGGACGGCTCTTGTATTAGGCATTTTTCCAGTGATGATACAAAATTCTGTAGAGGTGGGACTCCACTCAGCTGCGTGGATCGAGTTAGTATCAGTCTCCGTTTGAACTGAGGCAGTATCACCTATGTACAAATAGAATTTTACTAAATCAACATGAACAACAATCAAATTCGGCCTACTCCTCATCTCCACTTGATTTACCCTTGATATCCATGTAAAATAACATTGTCTTTCCATAGTAGGATTCGCCCGTCTTGTCGACATCAGTGGAGGTTACAATGAGGACTGAGTTTCCTTTTGGGCTCCATTTCATATCGACTCGATCACATTGAAAAAAACTCTTTGCTGCAATAATTGTTTGAAAGTCTGGATAGCGGTATAATCGCGTGAAACTTGGTCCACTTGTAGCTAACATTAAAAAAATTAAAGTAAAGTAAATGATTGATTCATATTTTGAGGCTGGCAGTCATCTTGTCAAATTTACCCGGAATAAAACACAGAACGTGAAGAGGGCCTGGTGATCGAGAGAATGAGAAACTAGCAATTTTCATGTCATCAGGAGTTTTGTAAACAGTGTGATGAAAATCAGGAACATCGAAAAACAAGATCGAATTCCCCGTCCATCGTCCAAAAATTTTTTCATCCCATGAAAACTCAGTTTCTGGAGACTTGCTAAGCTTCAATGAATGTACAAGACTTCCAGCCTTTCCACTAATATTCCAAATGTTAAAGTTTTCCACATCTGTTCGAATCAGAAAAGGAATCATACAATTATCATAATTGTAGTCGATGTCGATATTACTTCTAGTATTAGATAAAATTTACTTTTATTCGGATTATCCCAAGCAATCAAATATCCTCCCTTGGGTGAAAACTTAGCGCTGAGCATTCGATGTCGACAAACGGACTTCAGTTGTCCATCTGCAGTACTGAATATGTTGACACTAAAAAACAAATACAACAATAAGATTTTGTTGAATCGGATTGGGTTGATGAAGGACAGGACAGGGGATGGGGACTGTCAATGATTTCAAGTAAAGCTCAATCAAATTATTGAACTCACAGAGAATTGTTGCCTACTCCAAAGCTTAAACCATCAGGAGATGTCAACGTGAAACGACTTTCGTCATTTTCCTTCTTCAAATCTTCAAATGGTCCAAAATTCGGGGGTCCTAATAGACCATATGTCCCAAAAGATTCTCTCACTGCAATTAAAGGTGATAGAACCAATGAAAATGAGTATATTGATAGTCTTGTTAGATTAGCACTCAAAAGCCAACCATTATCCCTATTGTTCAAGTTATGAAATGGATGGGTTTGACAATTTAATGGAATTTCATACTTCCGTATTCCCAACAATTCATTAGACATGTCTTGCTCAATCAAAAAAAATACGAAAATGTACATGACAAGCCGTTAGTAAATTTATGTCATGCACAGTCTGTATATCATATAATTAAGTAGGACAGGACACATTAGCTCATGAAGAACGTATTGTCATTCGGTTAATGCACTCGCCTTAAAAACTTATTAGTCTTTAGTTTGCCAAAAAAATCTTACCCGCAAAAGCAGACTGGGCTGCCATATCTCAAGCGCTCTAGTCTAGTAATTTCTTGTCACTTGAAAGAGAGGATGAAAATCTTTCGAAAACCCTTTTTTAATTCACAATATGTCTGTCTACTCCGGCATCCGACTCCGATTCCAAAGCAAAACTAAAACGACTACGAAAGTGAAAAGCAGACACGGATTGAAGGTTTGAAAACAGTGACATTTACACCATGTGCTCATATGTTAATCTATGGGCAAAATACGTCTCAAGCAGCCCGGCCAACTTTGAGCCCTTAATTCATAATCTGTTCCACCCTTTTTATTTGGTCCTGGAAAATCAGTCAGTGTCTGTCGAAACTCCTGGATTGGATTGGATTTACGCTCAATTGAATTATTAAAAATATTTAAAGGATTTACTCCAGAGAATACAAAATGAAGCACTACCTTGCGATTGCCACCCTTGTTCTGTTCTCGGGTTTTTTAGTCACGGCGGAATTAGTCAGAATTGTTCGTGATGCTGAAGCTCTTCCAGCTGATGAGCCACCGACCAGCAAAAAAACCTTAGCAGCAGATCCTAACCCTAAATTGACTGCGGAGGTCATCGAAGTAAATGCCGCAAATGTGAGTTTATTAGAACAATTTTAATTAATTCCTCCGTTCCGTCCGAATGTCAATTGTCGACCTATTCGTGGCTCAAACTGTATGTATGTTCATTGGATTTTATTTTATTTTCACAGAAGCACAAATATAAGCTCGCGGATGATGTTAGCGAAGACTATCCGGCTGTTTTCAATATCATACTTTTCATTGCGATTTCCTTAATACTTGCTCTAATTGCAATTTGTGGTAAGTTACCTGAAACTTGGAGCTCATTGTAACTAGTATGACGAGTAATTAAATTCCTTCATAATATTTTGCAGTTACAATAGCCACAATGGATCCTGGACGTGATTCCTTGATTTACAGAGTTACATCATCTCAGCGATACAAAAAGGACAACTAGCTGGTTCAAGTTCAATGGAATCTGAATGGATTCACCTTGTTCCAAGTTTTATGATCTAAGTCAGGCGTTAGTGGTAGGAGTCGATAAAGTTTATAGAGTTTTTCTTGTGAATCATGAGTTTAGTTTTTTAGGAATGGAGAAGAAATTATCGAATCGCATTGTTAAAACGTTGTATTGTGAACACATTCCAAATTGCAGGGCCTTGCTTTGTTTGATGAGTTGGTCAGTCAGTAGTCATAATTCTAAACCTTGTCGATAAATTGTAAATACGTAGAATAAATTAAGTAGAGAATTTGTTACATTTTTGTATCTGTTTAATTTAATTTAGAAAACTATGGTTCTTAATTTTGATCTTAATCATCCAACATTGTGAGAATATTTCGAATTTGAAAAGCCTGGAATCCCGAAATTCGCTTCATCGTATTCCAAGCAATTAAGGTCGGCAACTGAGTGATTTCCAACCTGTGATCAATTTTGTATGGATTCTTTGGGTTCCTCCATTCTTCAGGATTTCCAACCCGAACCTTCAAGATATGACCCTGTGTTTTCACTCTCGGTTTCAAGAATTCAATCACTTCTTCAACTACAAACGTAACAAAATTAATTTAATTACAAAATTAATAGGATGGTACTTCGATTTTCTGGTTAATTGGGTATACATAAATTGCAATCAGGGCACCAAGTACGGGTAGTCCCACCCTCGATAGTTCCAGTGAAGAGCACATAAATTTGATCGTAGTTGATGTTTCCTTTTTGTAACTCGTCGATTCGTTTCCTGAATGCGTCGTAGGAGTCAACACACTCTTCAAATAAACGTGGAATTTGAGGAGGAGTATCGGGACTCCTGGCATGTAACCAATAACCAGCCATCTCCTAGGAACTGAGGAATATTTTACTTTCGGCTTATAAATTTGGACGCAACGATTTAAAAAGTTTTTGAAATAATTTCAAAAACTTTTGGAAAAACTTTTTTTGGATTCTAGTAATTATTACTAGAATCCAATGAAGGCGGTTGTGCCTCGGACTTCTTTGTTGACATTTGAATTTTAGAGTTTTTCAAATTAGTTTCCCCTGGTTAGTATATTCGAGCCCGAGCACGTAAACTGAGAGATCAATGACAATTCAATATCATAGACAGAACCCCGTTTTGTAACAAAAAAGAGTTGTTTTTAATTTCATTTCATTAACAAATGAATTTTTCTCCTTCGCGATGATATCATTCATTCCTAACATCGTTCTTTAGAGTCTATCGGCATTAGAAATAAGGTCGGAGGGAAGACGAGACAGTTGAAACAAGTGAATGAGGAAAAGTGTAGAGAAAGTTTTGTAATACTGCACAACAGAAACGAGAATAAATATAAAAAAAGTTGCACTAAAGCATGTGGCATCATGATATGGCGAAAGTTGAAGTCAAGAATTGTTTTTAAGAACATTTCATATTTGTTAAATTAAAAGGCGAAGGTGCCGATGGCGATTAAGGCTAAGCTTAAGCATATTGGGCAAATTGGGGTTGGGGTGCTGCGTAGTGAGCATACGCTGGAGCAGCGGCAGCCGCGTAGTGAGTTTTGACGACTGGGGTCAAGGCATGCTTGACGGCGGGAATGGCAACTGGAACACGAGCAACGGCTGGAACATGGGTCTTGAATAGTGTTGGGGTTTGAACAGCGACACGGTGGATTTTGGTTGCTGGCTCCTGGACATCGACTTCTTGGATCGTTTCAATTGGTCTGGTAATAACGATTCTTCGAGTCGTAATTTTCTCTCCTCCTTGGAGTGAAATATCACCCAAAGCATCAGCAGCCTATAAATTTATAATCAAAAGTTATTTTGAAATCAATTTAACTTCCAAGACCCGAATTTGCTCTGACAAACCTGGAGAACTGAAGCGGAATTAGCTGGAGAACCATTTTCGTTGAGAACCTCAGTTACGGTACCACCCTTGGCGGTAAGCAATTGGAGGAGACGATTTTGGAGCTCAAGTGGCATATCTGGTGTAATCGTGATTCCACGGGCTTGAGCAAGTTCTTGAAGAGCCGCTGGTGGAGGTCCTTGTGGTGCTGGTGGTGGACCTTTGCAAAATGAAGCGTGTAACAGTTAGGAAACAAAGAGAGCAAAAGCTCGATTTCTGTTTATCTATTTACCTTGTGGCTGTTGTTGCTCTTGGGGAAATTGTTGTTGTGATTGAGGTTGGGGTTGTGGCTGAGGTTGAGGAAATTGTTGTTGAGGTTGTGGAAATTGTTGTTGGGGTTGGGGTTGTGGTTGTGGGAATTGTTGTTGTTGTTGTTGTTGTTGTTGTTGTTGTTGTTGTTGTTGCTGTTGTGGAAAATCATCTCGAGCAGCATCGATTTGTTCAGTGTCTTGGTCAATTGCTTGACGAGGCTGAGCAGGTAGTGGTCCACGTGGTTGGGGTTGGGGTTGTGGCTGTGGAGCTGGTCCAGCGGGTTGTCCAGCACGAACGGCAGCGTAAGCTGCTGGGGCGGC
Organism: Thalassaphorura encarpata; assembly: GCA_009869925.1. NCBI lineage: Eukaryota > Metazoa > Arthropoda > Collembola > Poduromorpha > Onychiuridae > Thalassaphorura > Thalassaphorura encarpata. Next base: position 37,619 of record WJEZ01000144.1, read on the forward strand.
TTCACCATTTCCGTCGATGATTCTACGGCTAAGACCGTAACGGACAACAGGGGCTTGATGGGCAAATTTGGTCGCAGTCAAAAGGGTTGGTCCCTGAATCAAGAAAAGGAAAGCAATCATTATGTTTAGCTGGTAGTTTGTTCTTAATGTCATATTTGCAAAATTATTCGAATTTTAAACTTAATTAACCTTGGAAAATGTTTGATTACGTTCTGAAGTGCCTTTAATGTATAAACTTCTACAATTTAATTTACAAATTCTCTAATCCTTAATGAGAGCTGGCATCGGGAAAAAAGAAGATGTTAATTAAACAATGTCCTTCATTTTTAATTGATCTCCTTTACCATCATCCAATTTTAATTGGGCGTAGCAGCAACCCCAAGATTGCAAGGGACGGGTCGAGTATGATGCAGAAAGATTGGATTGAAGGAATGGGAGAGAGATGACTGATAGTATATTACTCTCTATATTATTATGATGTAATACAATTCGGCTGATGATTAAGACGGAGTAACCCATTGCATTGTTGTGATGAAGAATTGAGGTTAACATGTTAGTACAGTGGAAGTGGACGACAAAACCTTGGGACTCACAGTAGTCGACAAATGAAGTAATTTGAAAGTTGTATTTAGAGCATTCTGTATTTGCATCTTGCAGATCTGTTAAAGGATAGTCCAGTTCTCCTTGACAGTCGAACAGCAGCAGTAAAAGCCATTACATTAGGTAATGGTAATAACATGAAGTAACGTAAATAATATTACAATAACGTATATTGACAGACAGGACAATTGCTCTAGTTTTTTGTTTGAGAGTGGGAGATTTGGCTGTCAATTTTAACAATCTGAACTGCACTGCAGCCAAATTATCCTGCCCTTGTCTAACTTGATTATCCTAAAATCCTGCATGGTTGTTGCATTTGCATTGGGATGCAATAAATAGTAAGTGCAGCGCTAGTGATGGGCGTCTTAATGAGTAATTAAGATTTGAACCTATTTCTCCTCCTGACATTGCCATTTCACTCTCTCACATTTCATGTCCTGTCCATTGATCCATTTTACATGTCTGAATAATTTTATGGCAGTCATGATTCCTGTTTCATAAGTTAGGAATGCTTTTAGGCTTAATTAGGAAGTTCTTTAAATGGGAAAAATCTCGAGTCATTAGGTTTTCTGAACTAGATCTTTTCTTATGGGTAAACCGAAAGAATGAAGAATTTTTAGTATTACCTTCTGTTCCTTGGAGATTGGTTGACTGAGCTCAAGAGTTGCAGATCCAGCTGGACGGACAATGACACGGTGTTCAATGTCGTAAAATTCCTTGCGGAGAGCTGGACGACGGACCTTGACTTTGCGGGTTGTGATGGCGGGTTGAGCTACATCAATTTCCTTCTGGGTGAAACCTTGTGTGTAAGCCAATTTTGTCACTGGGACATCAGCAACTCCTGGAACTTTGGTCAAGTATGGTGTTGAAGCAAATCCAACCTGAGGAAAATAAGTTAAAAAAATGCGAACTGAAGCTTCGGACTTTCGTTTTTCCAAAATAACATCTTCGATAAGGCATAAAAGCACAGATCTCAAAATGCCCCATTGAGAAAACGTTCTCTGTTAGATGAGTACGAATAATTTCCGCTATTCCTTCCAGAGATTTTCTATTTTGAGGGTTTTGATTTTAAATGTTCTTTGCTTACCTTTTGGTGTACAGCGACGGCTGGAGCAGCATAAGCAGCAGCGTGGTGGTATTGAACTGGAGCAGCCTGATAACCATACTTAGTTTTTAGCAAATAGAATGAAAAATGAAAATTGGTTTTTGATTCATATATATATACGTCCCTGAATTCACGCCATTTTTAACTAACGTCTTATAATTTATAAGAACTTACAGCAGCGAGAGGTGCAGCAGCGTATTGAACAGGAGCAGCGACTGGAACTGGGGCAGCCTGATAACCATACTTAGTTTTAGCAAACAGAATGAAAAATTATTGCAACTGATTTTTGACATATTCATGTTCACATGATCTTGCTACTTTTAACTTCAATTTATAAATTCTACCAACGTACAGCGAGAGGTGCAGCAGCCGCGTATTGAACTGGAGCAGCGACTGGAACTGCGGCAGCCTGATAACCATACTTAATTTTAGCAAATAGAATGAAAAATTATTGCAACTGATTTTGTTCACTACATATTTTTGAAATATTTTTAACTTTGACTGATATTTTATAGCTTATACAAGATTCTTACAGCAGCGACTGGTGCAGCGGAATATTGGACTGCTGGAACAGCTCTGTGATATTGGACAGCGGCAGCTGGTTGTGCTACTTGTTGAACCAATTGGGGTTGTTGTTCCAAGACTTGAGCTGGTTGCTCTTGAAGTACTTGTTGTTGCTCAATTTGTTGGGGTTGTTGTTGTTCAAACTGTTGTTGTTGAGCTTGTTGTTCAAATTGCTGTTGTTGAGCTTGTTGTTCAAGTTGTTGTTGCTGTTGTTGAGCCTCAAATTGCTGCTGTTCGAATTGTTGTTGCTCTCCGCTTCTAACTTGAACGGCAGCTTGGGCTTCCTGTGGTTGAATTCGGGCCTGTGGTTGGAGAGGTTGAAGGGGTTGGAACTGAATTTGATTCAAATAAAATTTTGAAATTAAACGAAAAAGTCATTTAAAATAAAATGTGAATGCAAAATAATTTTATTTGAAGCCATAAGCCAGTCCCACTAATTTCCATCAAAATTAAGCCAAATTACTCACGTTGTAAGGAGCATGAAATTCCTGTGCTCCAGACAAAGTCACACCAGCAGGATTTCTGAATGGCAAACTAATCTGAACTTGTCCATGAGTGGACGCGATGAGGGCAAGAAGCCCACTTAGAATGATCGCACTCACTTTCATTTTTATTTTTTTCTTGATTTATTTTATTTTTATAAATAAATAGTATCACAGAGCACTAAACCAAGGCACACTTAAATCATACAAATAAATATTTTAGAACAGCTTTAAGCTCGCTGCCTAAAAATGAACTAGTGACCAAATCAAATATTTTGAAGACTTTATATAGAAGGCAGATTTGGTGGGTATAAACGTTTTGAGAATTTTTATATTGTTAGCTGCCCACCCTATCTAAAAGGCTGAGCCATTTACAATTGCATTTATTCACCCCATCCGCCTGTCTGTCCACTCAGCCTAGGATCATTTCAACAATTAATAATCAATGCATGTGAGTAGTATAGTAAAGTCCGTCAGTCAGTGAGGCTTATAATTTCAAAGGGTGTTTCTTTCCTTGTGTATTTGGCATTCAATCAAGCAGCAAAGAAATTGCAATCCCCTTTGCCCACAGCTTTAGTCAGTTGTCTTGCAGATATAAGAAATTCTGTTATCATATTCTTTGCTGTACATTACGGCAGTTTCATTCAAATCTCAAAGTCAAAATGGGTTACCCCATGTATTGCTGCTCTAATTACTTCTTGGCCAGTCAAATCATGATATGGGGTAGAATCCAGGTGAGCTAAAAATGCAAATTGGAGTGTGAATGTTACAGCTTTAGTCAGTTGTCTTGCAGATATAAGAAATTATACCACTGTTATCATATTGTATCATTTTTCATATTCTTTGCTGTACATTACGGCAGTTTCATTCAAATCTCAAAGTCAAAATGAGCTACCCCATGTATTGCTGCTCTAATTACTTCTTGGCCAGTCAAATCATGATATGGGGTAGAATCCAGGTGAGCTAAAAATGCAAATTGGAGTGTGAATGTTAAGTGCTCTAATGCATTTCCGACATTTCCTGCACTGCAGGACTCTCACTTTCATCTCATGCGGAAGGACTTTTTCATAAATAAAAATCAATTTCGTTGTGGTCAATTTTCCCACACTCAAAGTGAGGGTCAAGGTGGATAACACTGTGCTTTTGTGCTACCGCCATTCACTCGTAGCCATGCAATTCCTGAATTTTAACTTCAAGAAATTATATTAAAATGTACTAATGTCTTCGATGTGCAATTCAAGTCCAACCATTAGAACCAAATTACTTTATAATTAAGAATTAGAACGCAAGATTCTGTTGAATGAGAAAGTTCCTGGTATGCATGTAATGTTTAAAATATTTAATGCTTAACATCAGCTTCTAGATTCAAGGTTGTTTAATTGGAACGGTAAATTGGTTCATTCTTGGAAATCAAAACAATAGCAATATCAGTTTTGCATTGCTTTTCTGAAACTGTCCACGCTATTATAAACGAGCTCAATTTCTGATTGCTGTTGAATAGTCCATTGAATAAATTAATTATTTCTGTAACTTTGAGTTGACTTTTCTGTGCACCGCCGTAATAGATTAAGTATATCCTCCGTGTTCAAGATTAATTAATTAATTTAAAATGACAAGAGGTCCTGTGACAGAAAACCTACCCCGTATAATTACCAGAATGACAAATAGATGCATGATTGAAAACCTTGGTTGGATTTGTGTAAAAATCTTAATGAGCAGGCAGAATGATGGTTTTATTACTTTACTCAATTCATTAGTTCCAACAATTGGCTACAGATTCCATTCATCTAAATTTTTGCAATTATAACTGTAATATAATCTCGTCCGGTTTTTAATAATTATTATTCCTTATTGCTTTACACTAATTTGGTCCATACAATTCATTACTGTATCAATCAAACTTTAACAGGTAAGGTACTCCAATTAAAAGTTAGAGCTTATGGAAAATAACGTGCCGAACGAAGAGGTGTAAATATGCCAGTTCAAGGAATGACGGACGATGAATGCAAGGTTAGGCAAATATGAATTAATGAGACACCTTCAATGACTTTTATTTGAGTTAATTTCACAGTTTGAGTCATTGGGAATTCATCAGTTTTCTTAAAATGGTCATTCGCTCTAATTTAAGTTGAACCCATGGTGGCAAGAGTGGGAATATCAGATAAAGTAGAATCTTCCACACCCAATTCTTTTTAAGTAAATTCAGTATTACAGCATATTTGTTCACATTACACTTTCGGATTATTTATCGAGTTGAACTGTTGTTACCCATTGGGCATTGCTTGCTTAGTAATTAGATCTATTTTGTTTTATGGTCGGTGGTCTTTCTGATCAATCCATCAGGTGCCCACGACTCACGATGACAAGTATT
>WJEZ01000145.1:0-42609 GCA_009869925.1 Thalassaphorura encarpata
AATTCGAAACGAGAATTTGGTACGTCAATGTTGTACTATTTTTTGATTTCCTTACCTTTTCTCCTGAGTCTGATGGAAGGTAGAAAGTGAGGACCGTAAGAAAAGAGATCCCCATGCATGGAATGATTAGATTCACAGTGTAAAACAATGTTTTTCTCCTCATTGTAATGTTGAACGTGATGTCTAAGTATGGTTCGTCACAGCAAGTGTAGTATTGTACATGCCTACGACAAGAAAAGAAGAAACATTGTACAGGGGAACATGTAAATACCAGATGTGTTAAATGAAATCTTAATCCTAAACTTTCTTTATATTCGCTAATCCACTCGCACCGTGCGTGTGTTTGAGAAATTCTTATTTGCTTTCTCTAGGGAAAGGTGTCTAAAAATCTTGTGCCAGAGTAATGGAGCAGTTTCAACGTAACATGGACCAACTGAATCCTTTATGATGAAGAAGAAGGAAGAGAATTTAGTTACCTGCTTCCAGTTTACCTGAACAGTTGGAGTGGAACTAAATAATTCGACAGAGTTAGCCAAAAAGTACAAGGAAACGTCCAAGGAGGGTATAAAATATTCAAAAACTTGATTCTATCTCTCCCAATGGAAGAGATATTCTGAAGGAGGACACACGTAGTACTTATTTACACATCATGGTTGGAGGAGTCTTGGGAATTGGCTCTTGGCTCTTCGCACTGGGACTAATAGACTTGTTAGAAGAAGAAAAAAAACTCAGACTGACTCTAGTATCGTCTGTCTAGTTCTTTTTTCTTCTTCTAGCAGTAGTAGCTCAAGGAATTTGAGTCACTTGAGAAAAAGTCACTCATTTGTAAGGAAAGGAAAGTTTGTAGGGAAGGAGTAAAGGATTTTAAATGATGTCTGAGGAAAAAAGTTAACTTCCTTCATAACATATGCGTGTCATCATGAAATTAGTCTTGGCTGACTGACTTTCTTACAAGGAGGGAAAAGTTTTAAGGACTTGACTTGGCTCTTCTCTCTAGCTGCACTAGCTCTTGACAACTCTAGTCAGACAAATGATTTAATTTAAAAGGAGCTAAGAATGTGTGTGGAGAAAATTGCCATTTCATCACTTTTAATAGAATGACAAATGGCCGGAAGCTTCGCAGCCTAACTTGCCAGTATTATCCTTATTAATTTACGTAGCCAAAGTCTCTACCACAGTTACTAAGACAACACACAACTTTTTAATTTTAAGATGAAAAAGGAATTTACCGATCTGCCGGAACTTCAAGAATGTCCCACTCGACGGATGGATAGAAATCCTTCAAGTCAATTCCCATTTTGACCATTGTTGAATCCTCCACTTCATCAAAGTGTCTCAAATCAACTTTGAACCCATCATAAGTCCAACTCCCAAACTTGAGAATACACGTCTGCTCGTCAAATGGAAAGTACTCCACGTCTATTCCACACGAAGACTTGTAAATGGCAGGGGGCTTCCATTCTACCAACCCATTGTGAAAAAGTGTCGCCTTTGTGGCCAGTGTTACTTCAAAATTTCCATCCGCACTAAGAATTTTTGAAACAAAAAAATGGGTACAGTTATGATAGTGCCTTTTTTATGACAAAATAATTTAACCAACAACATACGTATATGGTCAGCTAGGCTTACCGCGTTAAGGCTTAATATTTTGTACTACGGTTTCCCACCAACCTGCCAATGCGGGTTTGAAGTTAAACTAACATTTCACCACAAATTTGGCTTTCTCGGAAAACAAATGATGTTCTCAAGTATAGACTTACCTTACCTGAAACAAACTAGTTCTAAGTTAGAAAATGATGAGGGTGTGGTTTACCCAAGGAACCCAACTTTCCCTTTCGTTTTCGTTGACTTTGGCTCTGACTAGTGGCTGGACTAAGTAAGTCAACCCGTAATGTCTTAAGCAAATACGACACTATTCTTTAGTACATAACACTGCAATGCTATGGGTTAGGTCTTGGAATTAAAAGTAGCTAAAGTTGATTTTACTCACTTGTTGTAGAGGACAATGTCAGGTCTCCATATATGGTCAGAAGGCACGTGAAGCATTCTCACACCTCCATATTCATTTGGATCCCAAATGAGCTTGTAGTCGTACCAATACTGTAAAAAAAATTATTAATTTGGATAGGATCACAATAAAAAGAAACAATCAGTTTGTGGTTTGTCAACATCTAGCTGTTTAGACAGCTAGAATAATATATTACCCAATGCAAAGTCAAAAATGTATTAGATATGAAATGTGGACATGGCGTGCCATGTTATTTGCCATTTCGCCTTGTCTAGAGTTGGCCTAGCCTAATGGATAGCAGAAGACACCCTGCCTTCTCGAGTCAAGTCAACAGACCTTGTTCCACCCATATATTATTTTTCTAGCAGTCAAAATCAAAACAAGGCATTTCTCTACTACTCATGGCGAAAGCGATGAGAGAAAATCTGAGGACTACACAGTCCAAGCCCCTCATGTCCCAAGTACTACTGTTCCTGGATTGAATTGCTTTCTCTGGTTTTGCTTTTGTGAGGAGATAATGGATGTAGTGGAAACTCCTGAAGAGCATCGAGAAGAATCATTTTTTTCTTTTCTCTGTTCCTAGAAAAAACCCCAGGTTGATTTTTCTTCTCAGAGTATGGATTCCTCCGACTTACTTTCCTCTAACCTTAGCTTTCTCAATGAATGATTCAAGTTTTTCTCCTTGGGAGAGAAGGGAAAAAAGGGTCGGTGATCAATCCTTCTCCTGTGACTGCTCAAGTGCCATCCAATCTTCTCCCAACTCTATCATAGACCCATTTCTATTCATTCCTCAACTGAGCTGGAGTTCCTCCAGATGAACGAACGTATTTCTACTTTTACTTCTTCTTTTACCCATTCATACGCACGCACACGTATAAAACATACCACGCAATATTTCCTAGCTAACATACATCCCAATTTCTTTATAGGCTACTCTATCATAGACCCATTTCTATTCATTCCTCAACTGAGCTGGAGTTCCTCCAGATGAACGAACGTATTTCTACTTTTACTTCTTTTTTTACCCATTCATACGCACGCACACGTATAAAACATACCACGCAATATTTCCTAGCTAACATACATCCCAATTTCTTTATAGGCTAATAGTCTCTTTATACAGAAAAAAAATGCCTTGCACATTTATTTCTTTAGATCAGAACAGCAACTCTCCAGGTGGCATGTTGTTTAGTATCATCCCAAATAAAAAAAGAACTGTCCTGTCCACTCTACTGTCCAGGACGGAGTAGATTTGGGGGCTAAAGTGCAAACTCGTTTTGAGTATTTTACGAGTTTTTGGTATTTTTTGTGTGTTGGCTCTATTCTATCCACTTGGATTTATGAGAGACATGAACTCAGGTTATGGGAAAGTTATGATCCCATGTTATGTGATTTTATGCCTTTGGTTGTTTCCAGCTATCGTGTCTCCTCCATTGAATTGTGGGTCAAAGTTAAAATGTAGTCTTTTAGCTTAATGTATTGGACAGTCAAAGCCAGCGAGGCTTTTTGATTCTTCCTTTGAAGGAATGGACGTCAAGATACTAGGCCAGTCTGGTGGATTGAATTGAATCTCTTGACTGTAGCCGTGGCCATTGCATGCACTTTATACATAGAGATAATTATGTAGCCCACTCTGTCTGGGAAATGCATGCGGCCATTAATGATGATTTATGCATCTCATTCTTCCTATTTTCCCTTTGACTCAACCAACTTCTCTCTACTCGTCCAAGAAAATGTTTTCTCATTCTCAACTCTTTTTGCAATTTTCTCCTCGTAGTCGCTCGCCCCAAGTGTAAGAATCTTTCCTTCCTTCCTCCTTTCAACCCTACCAGCCATAGCCCTATTTATGCGTTCGTGTGTTTGCGTTTGTGGAAACCGTGTAATGCCATTAGCACGCAAGTTTGCATATCAACTTAAGTTGAGTCCTCGTTTGTCGTTTCGTTTGTGTGTTTTGGGTATGGGCATGGGCGCGCTGAAGAGAGAAATGTATGCATTTCACAGGAGAAAATCTTTGTCGACGCAATTAGTGAAATGGATCGTTTCTGTCCCACCAAGGGAGAAGAAGAAATGGGAAAGCCCCTATTTGCCATTTCTATTTTATGCATGAATTAAACTTACAACTAAAGTTTTTGTGAGCTCTGCTCCATGCTATTTCTATGCTCCATGCCTTATGCGTGACTTGCCTCCGTGGGTTCTCACATAGAATTTGTCAAATTCAACGAAATCCTTTCACTGATAATTAGTAATCAAATTTAATTTGTATTCGTACCTGTTCAACCCATACGTTCGTCGTCATGATCTGATTCTTCAAGTTCTGAAATTCCAAAGCAAATAGGAGGATTAATTAAATCATTTTTGAAGGAGAGATTAGGGCTTAATTTTAATCCCTGTTCATGTGACCCAAATAAGTTTAACGCATTCTGTGCCAATTTTAGGATATAAATTCTAGGAGGGATTTCTTATTATGGCATTTGGCAATTACGGAATTGATTTAGTACCTTAAGGCTGGAATTTGCTACTGCCAGGAAATTACTTGTGATTTGAAGGTGAAGCAAACAGGAAATTAGCTATAGCTCCGTTGGCTCAAAGGACTTTAGTTTTAAGCCGTGTAATTAGAAGTGTAACCTGTCCTTGATTAAAAAGTTCAGCTTAATTGTAATTTCTGTAATTAACAACTACAAATGAGGTTCAAAAATGCATCAAAGGATTTTTGAACCCAGTAACAAGATATGCGTCTGTTGAACATAGTAAATAGTTCTGTACAGATGCAGTAAACAAAAGAATTGTAAGGTTGAATGGGTTGGTAGACTTCAGATTACATTTGCATTCGGAATGCGGGTATTGGAAATGGAATTGGCATACGTACGTACACGAACCCATGCAGCACCGCACCGACGCATCCTGTTATGATTTACAACCTACCAACCCCAAAGGCTAAACTTCATTGACAGAATAAATTGGAATGGAATGGAAATATCTATCCCCATCAAAAGCAAAAGATTTGAATCCGATTTCCTTTCCTGTGTTTCAAATCTGAATGCTGAGGCAACAAGGCAGATCAAATGTATTGACAAGAAACAGGATTCGCTTAAATTGCCTCCCTTCGAGCAAAGTGCTACTACTCCAGTCTTTTGTCTTTGCTACAATAGTCAAGTATACGTATAGCCCATAAACTCATAGCAGCAAAACTCAAATGCCTAAATAATTTAGCTCTTACTGCAAAAGTTTGAAGCATAAATCATTAAACACGAACGTAAAAATAATTAAGACGACTAGAGGGAGAAAATTTTGTCATTTAGCAAAAAAACTAAAAATTCTTCAAAACTCTTGCCACCCCTGCAGTGCACTACTTTGTCCGCAATTCAAATAAGCATTAGCAAATGCAGACTCAAGTGGAAAATATTCAGTCAGCTCAACTTTTGTGTTCCTCAGCTCAGCTCAGCGTCAGGAGAATCGGTTTGAGTGAAAAGTTTGAAGAATATTGTAGGACTTTCACCCCTTCCCATGTTTTCCAAAACTTTCATTTGAATCGTACGGCATGGCATGGAAAATTTTTCCAAATTTGTGCTCTGAATTCCTATTCATGGGTTTGCTTTGCACTCACAGTTCAAACAAAAACTTATCAATAGAACTCTGCCACAGGCTAACTTTAATTCCGCAACCCAATTCTCTCAGTATGCTCGTTGTTTTTAATATTATTAACATTTCATTTTTGCACATGCTAAAATTTGAAAAGTGAAAATGAACACGTCTATGAATATGACATAAAATTATACATGACGCCAAAAAAAGATTCTAAGAATTCTCAATGACAACTCTATTCCAAAGTTCCTCTGCCATTATAAATGGAATAATATATTTTCGACTCGGTGTATTGAATCCTGACACGTCGTAATAATTCATCATCAATTGAAAAGAAAAATTCTCATCGTAGTCTGACTAGTCCAACCAAAAGCCAAAGGTTGATACGTAAAATCGTTGAATTCGGGGAAAAGTTGATTTGGAGACTTTTGTCCATGTATTCGTCGTAGTCCAGACTTAAGCCAGGTCTATAAAAACATCATTTTTGCACATGCTAAAATTTGAAAAGTGAAAATGAACACGTCTATGAATATGACATAAAATTATACATGACGCCAAAAAAAGAGTCTAAGAATTCTCAATGACAACTCTATTCCAAAGTTCCTCTGCCATTATAAATGTAATATAATATATTTTTGACTCAGTGTATTGAATCCTGACACGTCGTAATAATTCATCATCAATTGAAAAAAAAAATTCTCATCGTAGTCTGACTAAAAGCCAAAGGTTGATACGTAAAATCGTTGAATTCGGGGAAAAGTTGATTTGGAGACTTTTGTCCATGTATTCGTCGTAGTCCAGACTTAAACCAGATCTATAAAAACACATGTACGCGGAGGACGAGAGAAAGAGGGGATGACAGGAGGAAAAGTGTTCTTTTAGCTCTCTTCTGCTTCCAATTCAAATAAGGGCCAAGGAGGCAGGCGGGCAGGTAAGGTAGGGGAGTAGTGAGTGTTAAGATTGATCATTTTCGGTTAGACGTCCCAACCCTATCTCCAGAATAAATCCAGGTTCGTCTAGGATCCATCTCCTTCCAATTCAAATAAGGGCCAAGGAGGCAGGCAGGTAAGGTAGGGGAGTAGTGAGTGTTAAGATTGATCATTTTCGGTTAGACGTCCCAACCCTATCTCCAGAATAAATCCAGGTTCGTCTAGGATCCAAGCGGACCTCAATCTTCTTCTTCACCGTTTCCGTCCCATGCTTCATTCCGTCCTAGTGTGGGGCTTGGAATGGAATCTCTTCTTTTCTCAAAACTTGGTTCCGTGGGAACTCTGACACACTCTCACAGATCAATACATGCCACTACTATCCTCCTCCTGCTTGCCTTACCAACCAAACCTAGACTTTGCTCCTATCCCATGGCCATGGGAGACACGACAAGACAGACAGATAACGATTTTTTTCTCCTTCTCTCTCCGACTCATTGTTTAACAAATGATTGTATTTTTCATTTTGACGAACTCACTCTTCTGTTTCAACTTTCAACTTTGGAATGAAGGAATAGTTGGAACTCAGAATAATAGAATTATCATCCCGTGCTCAAATTCATCAATACCACGGCACACCAGGGACTCTCATTTCCGCTCCTTGCCTTTCCAATGCTCGGAACCGGATCTTCAGCTTTCACTCTTCCCTTCTCAACCAAGATGTGGACCAAAAGCTTAGCTTCTAAGTACACCCATCGTCAAATGTCGTTCAACATGGGTTGGCCAGCCCAAAGCTTTAATTCCACTTTCCATGACGGCGGGAGAAAGTGCTGCCGATGGGGCTCACGTCAAATGTGTCCCTTTATTAGTCTCATTCCTTTTTCTTTTTACCTTCAAGAAATGAGTTTGGGTAGATTTAGAGACTCGTCCTTAGTTGCACTAGCAATGTGGAAAACTTTCTCCTTGCTTTCACCATACGTACAGGAGGGTGTTTCAGAATTATATGCAATAACTTAACTTGCGTCGATATAAGAACTAGCTTATTTATTCAACCTTTACGAAACCACCCATGTTTTACACCATCTTTGCATGATTGCCAAACTAAACGGAGCTGAACGAGTGGTTTAATAGATTTTATTTTTCTACAAATACGCATCTGAACTACTGAAGGGGGCAGACAAGATAATTTAGTGTTCCACTTTGAGTTTTCAAGTCAAAACATTTCACGAGTAACTGAAAACTCCAATTTCCTTGACTGCACGCACACTTTTCCCAATTTAATTTTCCTCTCACTTCTAATGTTCTTTTCTTTTCTCTTAGGAAATATATTCCTTCTCATCGATTATTCTTTCTTCTTGCACACAACTAGACTTGGAGGATCTAATATTTCAATCTCAAGCTAAATTGTAACTTGATTTTTCCAACAGTAGGGATTATTCATTCAAGATTTTACTAGAAAGAATACATAGGGACACGAAGCAGGGCGATGTAAGTAAAGTTAAGTAGCAAATGGCCAGGAGGCTGAATGTACTTTTACACGGATTGTAAGTCCAGATACGCATGCATATTTTATAGAGGATCCTCTTCTGATAATATCTAGAAAAGCGAACAGGATTTAGCCAACCCTAGTTCCATGGGCTACTAGACTTTAGGGTTGGAAGAAGTGAGTCTGGCTGCATTTTATTCGCACATCTCGCTCTTCAATGAATGGTCTTAATGGAGGACTCCAGTTTTACTAGGGATTGGGACAACCTAAGTACTTTTCCAATCTCATTTATAATAAATATAATGGGAAAGTCCATCATTGCCAGGTTGGTTGATCCAGTGGTGACCACTGAATGTAAAATTTTCAGTATATATTATCTGACTCATTTCAACCATTATTTTGGCTTTCAAAATAAATTTATGAACAATATTCAATTTCAATAAAACAAAATCAACCGTAGAACCAATTACTCGTTAAAAATTAGCATGTTTCGACAATTCTGTAATTCTATTTCCTTCACTTATCGTAGAATTTGGCTTGTCATATCACCCGTTTCATTTTTGATTAGATTACAAATATAGGGTAAGGATTTAATTATCGTAGCGTTTTGCGGACTGAAACCTTAACGGCTTAGTTTAGTATCCATTCAGCTCAGGTTTCTTTTCACTTCAAATATATAAGAAATGTCCAACTCAGCGATTCTCGAATTGAAATTGAGGCCAGCCATGGAGGATTTTGTAAACCATACAATAATCCCGAACAGCTTAAGAATAAAATCCTGAGTGTGCTTAAACAGGATTTTGTAAACTTAGTCAAGCGAAACCAATTTGCTATGTATAGTTGCAAGTTTTTGCTAATTTTGCAAAAAAAAAGAAATAGAAAAAGAATTTAGTACTGACCACATCAATGAGTTGAGACAATTTCAGTCTTATTCGAACTTTGAGAACATCCGACGTATTAACGACGGGGCGGACGAGTTTATTGTAATTGGAGAGTAAATCATCGTAGAGTCGTTTGGCATCTGGGTTTCCAGCCAGGACAGGTGACCATAGCCCAGCACACGTGGCAGTGAGAACGAGGAGCCACAAAACACACATGCCTTGATCCTTATCTCCAGGAATGCCAGGGTCTTTTCAGATATCAAGAAAATTCCCGTTTCCCCGTGTCAAATCCGTCGCTCGTTATTCTTCCTTCGCTCCTTTCGTTTCAAAATCCCTTACATCGTGTTCTTCTTCACACTTGAGTCTCTAAGTTTACTTAGTCTCAGCTGGCAACGACAATCCGACTCTGACTCTGTGATACCCCTCACTTACTCACATGTAGCAGAAAAGTTTGTGTGAATGTGTATTTGTATCGTTTGAAATGAAACTTAGGTGGGTAGGAGAAAGCAAGTGAAAGTCAGAGTGAAAGCAAGAGTTTCTTCCTTCCTTTCTCAGCCTGTTTTGTTCTGAATGAGTGAAAGTTGCATTTTTTGGGTCTTCGGAAGAAGGAACAAACGGAGAGGGAAGAAATGGCGAAGGCACTTGGCTCTCGACTGATTCCGCGTTCTCAAACGCCAATCCCTTTTCCCACCAACCAAGCCTAGGCCAAGAAGTAGTACTAGGAGATTGTTCGGGTTTTTGGGTGGCGGGTTTTTGTCGGATAGTTTGGTAATGGTAGTAGAGCTGCTGCTGCTCCTGACTCCTTTCTCCTGCCAGACTAGACGAGGCGGATGTTCTCTGACGACTGACTACACCTCAATGGTTCACTCAGAGCCAACTCCGCCGTATCCGTTGAGTCCAACCAAATCGACCCACCCAAAATTCCTAGGAAGGACTACCAACGAATGTACCTTACAATACATACACGTATACGTAAGTACACACTCTGACTTTTTGCCGCTGGCCAAGTCAAATTTTCTCAAGACAGAACCGGAACCACTTCTTCCCACCAGCAACAATCAAACGGACCGGAGGACATTCATCAACCGACCTTCGACTACTATAAAACTTCTTTTTCCCTCAAACCAAATCCAAGAACCTTAGCCAAGCCAAGCCAAGCCAAAGCAGGATTCTTCTCAACCCAGCTACTCAAGTCCCACCACTACAATTTTTGAATAAATCAAACTTCTTTTCTCTCGATGAATCCCTCGTCACACAAACTTTTCTCCTTCTGAGGAAAAGAAAAGAAAAAAATCTGCATGTTGGATCGAATACAAGAAAAAAAACCCATGGAACTTGGCTGTTAAGGCGAAGGAAGAATGCTCTCCTGTTCTATGCTCTCTACGTTACGTTACGTTGTCTATTTTCTTTGGCTGGAGCTGAGAAAGGGAATTTCCTCATGATGACATGCAAATCCTTTTCTTCATCCACACACCCTATCTTAGACGCTTTTCCTTCGTGAGAAAAAATAGCAGAGAAAGGGGCGGGTGGGAATGAAAAGCAGAACGGAATTGAATGAATGAAAAAGTTTTTTTTTTTTTCGTGTATATTTTTCTAACCGTTCGCGCTCACTCCTGTTCTGTTCAAGGCAGGTGAGAATCCGAATGAATAGATCGGTCTGAGGTGTTCAAGCTTAGCAGTCCGATCCACACTAGTGTAAATATCTTCAAGTACTGTTCGTATTCAAGTTTCAAAAAAGAAAATTTATTCCTTGCTGAAGAAAGTTATAAGATTGAGCGGATTCTTTTTCTTATAGTGGACTTGAACGAAACTCAAATCAGGAAATCGGAAACTTTTATCCACGCCGTTGCGATTGCCCTACCCTTCAGCGCGTGAGCCAAGTAAACAATAAAATCAACTTTGGATATTGTGACTTGGGCTTCGGAATTGACCTAGATTAAGAGATTTCTCTTGGGAACTATTTTTTGAGCTCCAGGTCATCGCACTCCTGAAATTTTGTGAACCAGATGACGCAGTACGAAAAGTGGACATAAAAAGCTTCCATAGTGCATGGATTACTTCAGCTTCCTTCCATGTCATGTCACGGCTTAAGGTGACACTTGACTTTTCTGAACAAATGGATTTTTTATGGTTTCTATATTAAGAAGAACTGTTCAAAATTTTTATTACAAGAAAACTTTTTTTAAATTTTTGATTAAAAAACATTTTTATGCATAAGGTATTGAAGATTTTCCTTGTATAAAATTTATATTGAATTTGAGTTGGATTACACGGATGCCTTCCCCTGTAAAATGGATGGACGAGCTGTTAACAAACTTGTATGTGTGGGGATGACAGTTTTTGTCTGCTCTCCTGTGGCAGCCCTTGTGTTCTCAACGAATCATTTCTCCAAATCTGATTATCCTCACGCACTCGGCATGTCCCACTCAATAAAACTTTGCGGCTAGAACGACTTCCAGGAAGGCAGAAGGCTTTCCATTCCAATCCTCTCTCTCCATGCTCTTGACATTATCACATACTCCTACATTTCTAAATGTATAAGGATCCTAGTAAAACATAAGAGAGAACCAGGAGGAGCAGCACTGGGATAATAAGAGATAATAGTCCCATAACTAAAAAGTGGCTTCAGCATTTGCATATCCTTGAACTCTGCCTCTGCTTCTGCTTTACATCTTTCCTAGCGAAACCTAGGCTAGGCTTATTTCTTCTTTGGCTCGTTGATGTGAAAGTGGCGGAGAAAGTGGCATGTGAAGTCCTCATAGCCTCTGGCCTACTCTGTCAACTTGCCATTAATCCCCTTTGTTTCTTTTCCGCCGAAATCCAAGCAAGGAAGGATTAGCTCATTTAAACTCAAGGGCAAACGAGGTGTGTTTAGTTCTGTCTGTTGAGTGCAAAGTTATTCTCAAAACACTTTTAAGAGTAACAGCAAGTCATAGTGTTAGAGTGACGCAATTTAATTTCAAGCTGGAAGTGAAATATGTTTGTCTTTATTTTTCAGCTTTTTGATTCCAAGACGGTGTGAGACACATGGTAGTGCATAATAGATTTTCTCATTTGCTATCCTGGCAGCCCATCTGCCCTTCCTAGCATCTACAGAAAGATTCCCCGATAGCTCGTCGAATTTCATTCGAAGAAATGTCACCTTCAATCCTGATTTCCGTCTTCTCCTTGTTAGTCTGTCTCCGAATGGAAACTAATGAATTTTGGAATATGTAGACAGATAATAGTTTTTCCTTTGGTCAAGTTTTACACGGTTAACAGAATTTAGTTCAAACTAGAGGATTAGCCCAACGGGTATTAGAGCAGTGGAAATGTGACTGGAAAGTAATTATAAAACAAGTGCTTAGAATAACTGTCCAATTTGATTCCAAGACGGTGTGAGACACATGGTAGTGCATAATAGATTTTCTCATTTGCTATCCTGGCAGCCCATCTGCCCTTCCTAGTATCTACAGAAAGATTCCCCGATTTTCTGTGTGTATAGCTCGTCCAATTTCATTCGAAGAAATGTCACCTTCAATCCTGATTTCCCTCTTCTCCTTGTTAGTTTGACCCCGAATGAATTTTGGAACATGTAGACAGATAATAGTTTTTCCTTTGGTCAAGTTTTTCACGGTTAACAGAATTTAGCTCAAAACTCAAGGATTAGCACAGCGGGTATTAGAGCAGTGGAAATGTGACTGGAGAGTAATTATAAAAATGTTCTTAGAATAGATGTCCATTATTTGGATGTAAAATCTCTATTTAGGAAAAAATGGTTGTGCAACTGACAAATATGTCTGCAGTGACCATTCTTGACATAATTCATGGTGAAATTACGAAATATTTGAGGTTCATTTTGTTTTTTGGCTAAATCAGTACGTCTGTAAAAGTAAACGGCCATACTACGTGCCCAGCAACATGAGTAGATAAATCAGATAAGTTAAATCCAGGAAACTAAAATCGGTTGTATTAATTTTTATTTTGACCTGACTCTCATCTCACTAGTCGTTAGCTCGCTGTCTTCAACGTTTGAGCGTTTTATTATTCCACCGACCGGAACGTAGAGCCTAAGGTCGTTTTATTGCTAATGAGATCCTGGGCAAAATGTCATTAGAAAAAGCTTAGAATAACTGTCCATAAATCAGATAAGTTATATCCAGGGAACTAAAATCGGTTGTATTAATTTTTATTTTGACCTGACTCTCATCTCACTAGTCGTTAGCGCGCTGTCTTCAACGTTTGAGCGTTTTATTATTCCACCGACCGGAACGTAGAGCCTAAGGTCGTTTTATTGCTAATGAGATCCTGGGCAAAATGTCATTAGAAAACTTGCATTATTAGTTCCTTTTGGAGAAAGCCAACAAACTTGAACCCAGCGCAGCGCGACGTCTTCTAAAGAGGTTTTCATTTATGAGCTCTCGAGACTTTTGTTTTCGACCGCAGATACGTCCTCAAAAAGCTTTCTTCTCACCTTACTTTGCCTCTTGCCTTGTGGTTGGGGGCTTAGCTTCTCTTTTAATGTTCAAACCCTTTCATATTGACAACACAAGGCAAATACAAGGGAAAAGGCTAGCAAGCAGAATATGCCGCCGGGGCGAAGCACTTCAAATCTCACGAAACGTAACGTACTACTTCATCTCTGATAATTTCCTTTACCCTCCTCGTTTCTCTTCTCTAATGAAACTTTCGCTAAACGGATTCCTTCTCGTTAGCTAAAAGGCAAGTGCGTACTTTGACCTCAAATGGGCTGCAGTACAGGGTAGTTCAGAATTTAGAACATTTTGCTAGGGTATTTTCAAACAGTACAATGCTGCGACATTCTGTACTGTATTATTGAGTCAGCAGATTTATCCACTTTCGTCCATTACTCTGATTTCTATTGCAATAATGCCTAAGGGGGTTGGTTGGACGATTCAACGATTAGTTTTATGTGGTTGGTCAGGTCAGATGAGTCATGTGTGCATTGCTGTAAAATTTCCAGGGGCTAGCCGTAGTTCAATAAAATTTGACCTATTTTAGTACATTACGTTAATTAATCCAATTCCAAATAATCATGGGGCAACTGAATTATAGAATTTATGTGGAAACAGATGGTCTGGTTGAATCGAATGAGCATATGATTCCAAGGGTGAAGTATGGAAGAAATCTTGCAACATTTTGAGTCACGATTTCTGTGCCACTCGTCTTTCCCATCTGGACGTAACGCAATTATTCTCAACTTGACATGACGCAAAGTCGTTGCTCAGACACAATTATTGGAAATTAAATGGCACTTGACCGCCTTCTTCTCTCCGTTCCTTTTACCAAAAGTTTTTGGATGTGTTGGTTGAGTTGAGTCAAGTTTGAGAAAAAGAAGAAATATGACAGAAAAGAGTCTTAGGGCAAGCAAGCTGAGTGCTTGGAAAGCTTTTCTTTGGTTTCCTTCCATAACTTTATATTTTTATTTGTGCAAAAGAACTTTATGTACATATGTAACGTTATTATTGTTCCCTCACTTTCTCCACGACTATCTTTGCCTCCTTTCTCCGTTCCTCTTCATGAGTTAATAACTTTGAGCAGGTTATTAAGTGAGGGAGCGCCTGTGCCGGGACTGACTTTGCTTTTCCATGGCAAAAAGTCATAGCCAGTCATATACGTATATAGTTCAGTCCCATCATCAGTATTCTGTTCAGTTCAGTGCAGTTTGTTAGGTCGCACCCATAAAAGGATACTTAAGTGGGTGGATCAATAATTACGCTGTTGATTTTGATCAGGAGAGCAAAGAGTCAACATAAGGACACATCCTAGCTCAGCTCAAGTATATCATGTCAAAATGTTGTCTAAGGAAATTTAAATCCTTATAAACTCAAAGTGAGCAGTGAGCAAGGAGCAGCAGCATCGTTTACTTGAGCCACACAGGATCTAATCGATAGAATTTTTGGATCTTGTGTTGTTCGGATACTCATAAACTGTAAACATGTGTGCTACTTTTGTACACGTAGTACGCGTACAAGGTACAATGATGAAATTGGTAGAGTTTGAAACAATTTTCCAACTTTCCTATCTCTCTCCTTACATTTTCTAATTTCCTAGCACTTAGCCTTCCTTGTCCTTAATCCTTAATTGCTCTCATAAATATCACTCGAGGAAATATCAGAAATGAGAGGTTCAAAGCAAAGGCGGAGAACAAATGTATCAACTTTAATATCCGACTGAGAGCAAGAATTAATCTCGGGGTTGTTGAGGACAAAAACTTTGAGAGAGAAAGAGGCTAAAGTGGAGAAAGCTTGTAATAAATACTAGAGTGGAGTACACATTATCCGAAAATGAAACAACAAAATCCTCTCAACTACCACACATGAAAATCTTAAATCTTCTAACATCCGCTTTAAATTTGTGTCAGTTGATTCTGATTCCAGACATTGCATTGAGATCTAAGAAAAATCATTTTCTGTTCGTACTAACCCTAAGGCGTTGACATATGTACATAGGCACACTCTCTTTTTTACTTTCTTGTGCTGAAAATGAAATTCAGAAAGCTCCTTACCGTCCTCCTTGGGCGGTATTTTGATTTAAGCGGAGAGGAATATCTTCATTCAAGAAAGAGAATGAAAGGAATAGAGTCTGGGGCCTTTGGGGACAATAATTTGAATATTATGACAGTTGGTTTTACTAAAAGGTTTCTACTCTACTCCCTTCGTCCCCTCCAGTCCAATGTATCATTTTTAGCTTTAATAGCCATAAGGGACAAATCCACTGTTAGACTAGAGCAAAGCATTCAGATGACTTCACTTCACTTCACTACTTGGCCAGCCATTTAGCATTGAGTCCATTTTTAAAAACACCTTGGATCCTGATGCCCACATTTTTCAAGGGAAGATTGAGACTCTCCATCACAATTTTGAAAAGGAGGAAGGATGCACAATGCGATGGATCGATAACACTTTCTTGGCTAAAAAGGATTTACCACAAACTACAATACTAACTCACCTCACCTTATCCTTGGCTACTAAAAATTACATGGGCAGAATATGCAAGGAAGAAGGAGATCATTCAAAAAGGAGTGAAAGCATGAGATTAGTTTTTAACCAAATAACAACCTCGTTCGTGTGTTTCATAAAGATACGAAGTCTCTAATGTGGTTGGCATGGCTGGCTTGGCAGTGGCATGGCAGAGAAATTGTATGCGCTTTCTCTTTCCTCATGGAAAAAAATGAAAGTGTCTGGACGCTTGGTCGATCGGTCGTTGTGCTTGAGTTATAACATCTTGTCTTATTATTTTATTTACCTAGAGGTTATGAGAAATCCCATGCACCAAATTAACTTTTTCTACAAGGGACAGAGTTCGCCTATTCTTTCACAAATTATTAACGAAATTTTCATACTTGCTGACCCGGCTGCGATCTAAAAGCTGAATTTAATATGAAGTTTTTTACATAGATTTTAATAGCATTAGATGACGTATTGAATTATTAGTGAAATACCGATGATTAATTACTAGTAATTAAATATTTTGCTGGACAGGGTGAAATTAATAAGTAATTAGAACGCAGTACCCATTATAAAAACGAAATATTTTATTTAATACTTATCATTTTGTTCATTTTCTGTTCAAGAGGTTTCCTTGTCTAGTTGGTTGGACTTTCACAGTAGAATGGACTTGTCTCTTCACTTCACTACCCGATTTCTTGGAGAAATTGACTCGGTCGACAGATTCGTTGAGACAGAACATAATCCTTCCAGTTATTCTTCCTCCTGCACTTCTTATTGAATCATATTGAACAAAATCAAATGATATGACGGGAGGAACGCAAGAAAGAGGGAGATTTCGTCCAAAATGGGAAAAAGTAATATTGCCGGCAAGGAAAACGTGAAGGCCCGTCCTCGATGGTCCTCCCTCAATAGATTGAATTTGCCATGGCTATTTCCTGAAATAGCTTGCGGCTAAGCAAGACACGCGATTTTGGATATTATTGGATTCTACCCTCGTGTTTTTGACTTTAGTTGAACTAACGCCTTAGTTATACCGCTTAACTTAGGTTGGTGAAAAATTCCAAAGGAAATCACATCAAATTTATTTTCCTCAATTCCAGATTCCTTGAAATGGATGGGTAGATAGATAGTATTTGATTAAGATTAGATTATTCACCAAATGTCAAACGAGCCTTGGTTTGTTCATGGGATAAATGGATCAGTCGGATTTAAGTGTCAAAGACTTCTTTCTCACTTCAAAGACGGATTGAAAGGAAAGGAAATGAAAGTTTGACCTCTCCGAGATCCGAACACCAACAGAGTTTCAGAACTTTAATTAAAGTAAGCGACTTGACTTAGTTTTACTTTCTAGTCTGTCACTGACTGAAGCTTGGAGCAAAGAACATTGATTGGGCACATATGTTTCGAATCTAATTATTGTTGACGGCCTTTGTGTTATATGGAATATCATCATTCTAAAAAATAATAAAGTATTCAAGGCACACGATAATTTTGTAGCCTAAATTCGTAAATTTTAGTATTGATTATCAAAAGCAATCTATTAAAATGACATTTTTCATTTCAAAATATTCAAAAGACGACAATTCTGCGTCTCCTCTTGATTTTCCGAAGAACTCTTGGGTTGAACGATTCGAGTTGTATTACGAGGACAAAATTTAAAGAAATTCTGCTCTGGTTGAATGAATCAATTCATCCAGGGAGGATTTGGAGCGAATCGAAGGCTCAGTCATCTATCCACATAAATGCTTTTCGCCATCCTTATCATCGGATGAAGTCGTGGAGAAAATTGTCATTTTTTTGCTTACAATTTCTTTCGTGTTGAAACTCTAATGAGTTCCTCCCTTTTCAGTGAATTGGATGAAAATAAAATTTTTGTGGTCCTTGGGAATCGACAAGGTAAATATGTCGAGTAGCTAGTTAATTTTATTGAACCATAATCTAAATCATCATTAGCTCAGTTCACATTAGAACGAGATGTCATTTTATTGTTTCAATTAAAAAATGAAGACACAATTACAATTATTCACGATAAAGTGATACCATTTTTTATAGGAATGTAAATAACACTTTATATTTCATATTTCTGAAAATATTAATCTATGTGAAGAAAATATTTTTTTAAATATTTAATTATGTAAAAAATATTACGATATTTAATATGATTTGTGCAAAATAAACTAATTTTTAAGCATCGACATGAGCAGGTACCTTGCGAAATGGGGACGTGGTAATGTTCCTCTATTTCTTAGTGTGCCAAGGCGTAGGAAAGAAGGAAAAAGCGAAGAGAAAGTCCTCATCTCGATGGAAATGGTAAATGCACACTTAATCTTTGATCAAGTTGATCCATTTAGAGCGGCTTTAGTCACTATTAGGCTTATGCATTCCATGTGAACAATATAGACGTAATGCTGTATTGGGAACCCATTTGAGCTAACCATGGCCCTCGAGCTAGTCTAGAAACTTTTTTTCTATTGGAGCTATTGCATTTTTCCTTTGAATGCTGAGCTGAAGGAAGGGTCTTAGCTAGACAGCGTGAGTGACTGCTCCTTCAAATTGTTAGAACTTTTCTTATGTATTCTGTGGCCTAGTAGTACTGGAAAGGAAATTGTAGATAGGCGAGTCGTGAAAGTGCAAGCAATCTTGGGATAGATAAAGATTCTACTCGCCCATACAATGGACGTACTTATGAGCTTATTCTCCGCACTCTTACTGACTTTCTCCACAATCCCTTTCTGAGGCCAACCTACAATAAATACTTGGAGAGGTCTCCTTATGTGTCTATCTCTGTGTTGTCCTTATGTCTCTCTTTCTTTCCTAAAATAGTTCATTTAGCTTAAATGGGATTTCAATTGCCTTCACAAAGCTACTCAAACTCATTTCTCCCAGTTAGACCTCTACTAAACTGTTAACAGGGACTACGGAGGGTAGTTTAATGTCCCCATATCATAAGATGAATTGCACCATATTTTTCCCACCATATCATAGCCCCTCTAACCAGTACAATAAAATCCATAGAAATTTTTTCATGGGCAAATTATATATTTAGTACTGCTTTGAATGAATTTTGGCTACTTTAACTGTAATTTTGTTTATCATCTGCTCTGATATGAATAACAATTTACGACAGAGTTTATGAGAATCGTCTTCGTTGTTTATTGAGCAAAGGAGAAAAGAAAGGAGCTCAAAAGTCATAAACTTGGATTCAGATAAACTGCCATGAAGTCAAAAGAAATTTATCATTATGCATGCATTGTGAGATCTTTGAATTATAGTTTTAATGGGATTAGAGTCCATTATCCTTAACTGTGGCAGCAGTAGACCTCAAAAATTTCTCACGCTATTTTCTTTTTCCCTCGTCAGAATAAATTTGTCGAGGGAATTTGGACTAGTTAATTCTTAGAGGCCATTTCAAGAAATGTGCTTGTGAAGATCAGATTAGCAAAGACCTCGAGCTCAATTCACANTTCCCTCGTCAGAATAAATTTGTCGAGGGAATTTGGACTAGTTAATTCTTAGAGGCCATTTCAAGAAATGTGCTTGTGAAGATCAGATTAGCAAAGACCTCGAGCTCAATTCACAAAGGAGAAATTTGTTTCACATGATAGACGGCGAAAACTCATAGCCCATGTGTATGTGCTTTGTTTACATATAGATTGAAAGTTTGCAAAATGGGAGGGGTATTGAACTTTTGAGAGGAGATTTGGAACGAGGATTATTGCCATTGGGATAGGATTCGGCAACTTCCAACATTTCCAATTGCAGATGAGACTTATGGCTCCCTTACTCCAAATACGTTAAGAGCACTGAATAAATTACCCACGTCTCCTCATGTCTTCCCCTTGTTCTTGTGAAAAAATAAACACAAAACTTGGAATGGTTTACGGTTCTTTGGATTTTACATTTTCCTTTCTGAAACAGATCGTGAGAATCTGCTTTGGAATTTTAACTGAACAGGAAGAACGTCTGAGCTGTTATCTTTCTTCAAATACACCAAATGTACCGTACGCTACAGTTTCATCTAAATCTAACCCTAAAATTCCCCTGTCGATCAAACTCTATGAAATTAAACTTGCGATGACATTCTCTTAGGATCATAAACATATTTGGAGAATAAATTGGATTACCTTAAATCTCAAATCCGTATTTGCATTTCAGTTTTAGTACTGCAGAAATTTTTGCGGTCTTGCCATAATTTTGCATTCAGCAAGACTGATGAGATTTGAGGATGCATGCATGCATGCATATTCGTATTCCGAGCTCATCTCCGCACCTATAATGGTTAAGGCTTTTATGCAAATAATGAAATGTATCAAACCCCTGTGAAATATGAGAAATCTGGATCAACAGCATGTACGGAGAGAAATTCCCTGCTTTCCTTTCTTGGATGTTTGCAAGGAAGAGTTACATGCCAGAGGATGGAAGTGAGCAATCAATCAAAATCTTTGGCTTAAGATGTTTCGCCTGTAGTTAGAGTCCCCGTATTGATCATTCGAAGTTTCTGTCAAAAAAGCGGACCACTTTCTCATTACTTTCAACCAGATTTCTACCCACGTCATGTTTTTTAATCATTTGCTATTCAAATCTGATAACATGGTTATTGTGGAACATGTCAACTACGTCTGCATGCTCTATATTAAAATTTTAGGCAGGAACTTATATTTAAAATGTGTACCTGACCTACTTGTTGTTTAAATCGAAAATCGCTTGACATTTTGACACAAAAAACAGTTCAGACCATTAAAGTTTATATTAGAGGTCAGGTTGAAGTTAAATTCAATTAGAACCAGCTGTCTGAATTTTATTACTGTTTTCCAACTTGCAGATTCACCCGATGATGATGTCTGCTTTTCGCCTTTTTTAAATTGAGTGCGTATGGTGCATGGGTGGTAATTGTGTGTCTGCTCTGGTTACGCAAAGTCGTTCATAATCTTTGCGTTGTTTTCTCTGCCAAGAAAAAAAGTGAAAAATGTGTTGAAACTTGGCCATCTGACTTCTATAATATGCATGACATAATTTTTCTAATTACGGAGTAAACCACTTTATGGCACCGAACTTCTAGGGAAAGAAATGAGTTGCCAGAATTATCATGTTCTGTACAAGATTATCTGTACGGAAACTGCGTACGTGTTCATAATGTATATGATATAGGGTGGCAAGAAGTATTTCCAACATTAACTAAATGTGAACATGTCGAACTTCTCAATTTTGAAACCTAAACATGCAAAATTTTGATTTTTATAAAACTCGACATGTCATATCATTTATCTTTGAAAACTTGAATTAAAAAATAGTGTTGGTCTAAGTTGTTTAGTAGAGTAAATTGATCATGATCAAATTTTAGTACTTCATCAAACCCAGATATGGTTAAATTCAAGGGGAAGTCACGCCTTCCTTAGCATTTCCTGTCTCCCCTTTCTTCCCATTAATCTTTCTTCCAACATGTTACTTTAATCTAAGATTAGTTGTCATACATGGAAAGAGTCGAGTGGTACGGAAGGGTAAATAAACGGAAAGCAAATTAATGATTAGATTTCCCAAATCCATATTGTCGCCCTAAGGATTCCTGACTCTTCCTCTACACTTGTTAGTACATGTTTTTAATGTGGCTGCTTTATCGTTCTGCTCAACTCCAAAGTCAAATAATTGACGCATGCATAAAACTGAAATATTTTTTTCTAAATAATGGGACTTGGCTTAAGAAAACGCAGATTCTCCTGGAGAATTTTTTACGTTGAACAGGCACATGCCTGAAATTAATGATAATTCTTATCATTTAGATTCGAGGAGTTGAGCACTATGCTTACAATATTAAAACATTCTCGGCTCTGGATTTAACATAATAGATGTGTGAGGACAAAATGTGGGGTGTATGTTTAGAACGACACAACGGATGTAAGATTACGTAGTGGTGCATGTAAAACACAAGGTTCTATCCTGACAAGAATCTATTCCTACTGCTACTATTACCGGGTGGTGGTGTTCTTCATTCCAACATATGGCCAAGGCTTTATTTTACCATGTAACTCATTCCTCTGCATCTGGTCTAAATGTGGGAGTATGGGAATCAATGGAGAAAGCAGGAGACAAGTGAAAATATTGCAAGGATAAATCATTGGATTTTCTCCCTTCTCCCTAGGTATACTAAGGCATTCGAGAGATAACATGCGATTGGATGGAAGGACTAAAGGAAAGTCAAATGCATTTATGACAGAGTGGACACATCTTGCATGATGCGATATTTATAACCGACCCAAATCAGAACAATGGATTTTTAACTTGATTCTACATTTTTATTCCAATTTCTTTTAGATTTTTAACCAATTTGGGGTATCCCCCTAGGTCTAAGGTTCCAAGGTTTTATTGCAAAATTGGTCACTACATTGGATTAAGCTAACATTTAAGAATTTCACTAAATCCAATTAAATTCATTTGTCAAAATTGGAGAATCACATGTGGAATTTTCGCCAACAGTTGTGCGTATTTGCCAAGTGACAGTTCACATCAGGCAGACCAAAGTTGGATTAAAAAAATGACAGTGTTGTTAAGTAGGGTAAATCCTTCGAGTTATGTTTTATTTTGGAAGCCAAAGAAAACATGTTTTGGAAATCTTTCGTCAAATGACAAAAGTTTTGAAAGTGAAAGAGATCAATGGGATTGAGTGGTTGAGATGGGCTGAAAAAGATGCGACTGGATCCACAACATGTCGCACTCACATCAAGATGTACGATGTGTCGTGAAAATTGGTCAAATTCGGTGCAGATGAATATGTAGGGTCCAACCTGTCACCATGAATGAACATGGTGTTTGTGGCGTTTTATCAGAATGGGCGAAAAGTTTTTGTCAGGAGGATTTTGACGCTAGGATATTAATGTTCCTGTATCCTCTTGCATGTCGCGTCTCGCAATTGGATTCCAGCCTGTGCTGACCGACGTCATGCTCAAATTCGGGAATAACATTAATAACACTAATAAAATACATTTCTTTGAGTAAAGTAAAAGTTTGATGTATAATTAAATTTGAATATACCAGAATTCACAAAGTTCGGTAGTGTTCGAAGTTTAAATTCGTCAAGATAGCAAGTGTCAATCGTGAACGATGCGTCCTGTGGATGCGCATTACGATTTAAATTTACTCTAAAAGAAAATGCCTTGCAAGCATATCGTGTCATCCACAGATTTTGTTCTCTGGAATTTGGAAAGGTTAGAGTATTCCTGAAACTGACAGTTGCATTGTTGCTGTTGTAATCATGAAAATGTCCTCCCTTTCATAGCATCCTGTCAAGTTTAAACCGCCATTGCTCTTTTCACGTAGGAAATATCAATACAGAATTTATTTGAGTTGACACGCATCAAACCTGAATTGTAGTCTCAACTAATCATTATGCCACCAGATGAGAAAGATGTCTTTAGCTAGGGAGCAACACACCCACTTGTGTGTGGTTTTGTTTGGTTCTATTTATTCTTAGCTGCGTGAATTCGACATTTCAGTCTTTGATCACTCGAATTTACTCAAATTTAACACAAACATGATTTTCTACGAAGCGTCGATGAAACCTTTGCAATAAAAAAAAAACAATACAGAATTTATTTGAGTTGACACGCATCAAACCTGAATTGTAGTCTCAACTAATCATTATGCCACCAGATGAGAAAGATGTCTTTGGCTACGCAGCAACACGCCCACTTTTGTGTGGTTTTGTTTGGTTCTATTTATTCTTAGCTGCGTGAATTCGACATTTCAGTATTTGATCACTCGAATTTACTCAAATTTAACACAAACATGATTTTCTACGAAGCGACGATGAAACCTTTGCAATCCAAAAAAACAAGTTTTCTAAAATAAGCCTAGACCAGAGCTCGTGCTGTGAAATTGATACTTTGAGTTAGAGAGCAAAAGTAATCAAAAGTCAAATTGAGGTATTCCCGGAGTCAATAACTTCTCCCCTGTGGAGATACTGTGTCAAAATTACTTTTCTATATCATCGTGCCACATGCATGTTCACGGTAAACCGATTTTACTGCAAACTAAAACGATGGGAGGAGACTTCATGTATTGTGCATGACTCTGATTTTATGTAGTGTAGCAGCAGAATTACAAAAACGCAAAATACAAACGTTGTCACGCAAGTGAAAGTGAAAGGTTGGTGGACCTCAGAAAAACTTATAATTAGGATCCAACATGAATCTGAGAAATATATTGATGCACTCTATTTGTCAGAGTTTTGAAAGAAGAAATATAAGCTAAAAGAATAATTAGATCGATTTGATCATCTAGAGTTTAGCCCAAGAACTGGCCTTAACCGGTATCGTTCTTTCACTAATAGTATATTTTTTCCTGTGAAAAACCTGCATACTATTGGGCATTAAATCCACCTACATATAATTTGAGTGGGATTTTATTTTTCGAAATATTGTATGAAATTCTGAATGGAAAAGTCTGACTATAAAAATTGGGCATTGTGAAAATAATTTTTTACACAAACTGGTAGTGACACCGCATCAGATAACAATAAAGCCCTCTTGCCCACATGTGCTAAAATATTACAGGTTAATATAAAACAATTTTATGGAGCAACAGTATTTAGATTGTGAAAGGGCAGCTAATAAATGGAAAAGTAAGGTGACCAAATATTTTACTTGGTTTTCTTAACGAAACGCTTAACAAATATAGCAGGCTAGCCATTACCCAGGGAGAAATAAATCTTAGCTCAATTGATTTCGTTTGGTTGTAACACAGGTAGACATTTGCTTCTAGATTTTTATAATTATCTGAAAGCACGCCTTAAACAGTTTATTAGATTAATTTCCAATACACAAGTTTTCACAATACATTTAATATAACCCTCGGATAAGGGTTTCAAGTACGGACATTGCTGACTTTCACAGGTCATAGGTAATTATTTTATTGGATAGCGAAGAATTTCTCCAGAACCATTTTAAATATGTAGCAGAGTCTCTTAAACTTACATTAATTCCAAGCACTCCAACGTAGATTATAATATAAAATCCACTTAAATTCAGATTCAAAATTACATGCAGAGTTTTCAATTATACCCAAAGTTTTTTTGAGAACAGTGGTAAATGAGAGAGCATAAGTCTAGAAGTTACAGTGGTACAAGTAAAATTTAGTAAAACGTAATGGTATTGTCATGAGTGTGCGAAATGAGAACAAATCATACAGTGTCTTGAGTACATTTGTTAGCCTTGACCATTTAGTTAGTCATATCGAGATTTAGAATTAATTATATTGAGTTAAACAGAAGGAACGAAGCAAATCACAAATTTTCGATTTAGATTATTTAGTATTGTACTAATTTCCTAAATGAAAAGCTTTGACTTTGACTAAAGCTGTTCTTTATCCAATTTTAAATATTGAAACGAATATTCATGCATATATTCAGATTTGAATTAACATGAATGAAAAGCAAACCTTTGATCACCCTAGGTTTAGTTATTGACCTTATGTACTCAAATTCTACAAACATTTTCTTTTTTCTGAATTTACCGAAATTCTCAAGACAATCCAGGCAAACTCATCTACTGCTTACCTAGTACATATAACGAAATTTTTAATAGAATATTTCGGATTTTCATTCAGGCGAATTATATAAGTGGTCCTGCCGATGAATGTATTTGTCTAATTATTATAATTCGTTTTAAATAATGACATTCTAAAAATCAAATTTATCGTAGAAAACATTCATATTTGGAGTATTTTAAATCTGTAGACCATGCGAGTGCGTCAATAATAAACTAGGCATAAAGATTCAACGATTAATACAAAAAACAGCAATTTAACAATTTGTAACATAAGCAAAGTACTCAAATTCTACAAACATTTTCTTTTTTCTGAATTTACCGAAATTCTCAAGACAATCCAGGCAAACTCATCTACTGCTTAGCTAGTACATAACAAAATCTTTAATAGAATATTCCGGATTTTCATTCAGACGAATTATATAAGTGGTCCTGTCGATGAACGTATTTGTCTAATTATTATAATTCGTTTTAAATATTGACATTCTAAAAATCAAATTTACCATAGAAAACATTCATATTTGGAGTATTTTAAATCTGTAGACCATGCGAGTGCGTCAATAATAAACTAGGCATAAAGATTCAACGATTAATACAAAAAACAGTAATTCAACAATTTGTAACATAAGCAATTTGAATTTTATAGTATTTAACAAAATTTACAAATAATAATTTCTAGAATCTAAAAATTTCAAGAACTATATCATAGCTCAGCACGTTGGTTTAAAGGATGTATCTTATGTAATAGCCAGTTTACCCTGGATAGCAGATAGCACAAGATATTTTATTTTACAGACATTTCATTAATGATATATTTATAATAATTTTATATCCTTCCTTTAAATCCACCAAAAACTCAGCTACAAATTATCCAATATGATGATTGTACAAATATCGAGTGTGCGAAGAGAAATTTGGATTTTATTTGGGCCATCTTTTAGATGTAGGTGATGGGATTGCAGAGATTTTGGTGTCAATGGGAATACGATCATCATATAATGTTGGAGCTTGAAGAATAATTCCTCCGGTCCCAACTAACAACAGCAAGAGTAAATATCCACAAAAAGAGTCGATCAAGCACCATAGCCACGTACTTCCAGTCTTCCTTCACCTGGAAATAAAAAAAAATAGATGAAAAACATCAAATCCGTTCCGTGTCTTTTGAAAGTTTGAAGTAATAGAAGTTTTAAAAATGTGTTTCACGTCTTGCATTCCCTCTATACCTACGTGTACCTGGTTTAATGGTCCATTTGTTGAGGGAAAGAGAGGAAGAAAAGTGAAAGTTTTTGAAAAAAAAGTTTTATTCCCATTGAAACTATGCATGTGCGAATGCGAGCAAAGCATACTGGGCCCGCAGGAGTTAAGAACAACTTGTTTTAATTAATATTAAGAGCATTAGGATTTTCTAACTCATTCCTTCCTACAAATGAGACAAAAACAATTGAGCTTAGGTTTAAAGAAAACTCTTTGAATGTCCCCCATGAATATCTCAAAGTCGGATAAATTAATCCGATGATTACGAAAACTTTCACTTTAACAAAACTTCACGTGAAATAATTCAAACTGGGGATTCAATTTTCAAACGAGGTTTAGGTTTTAGCCAAATTACAATGAAACAGTGGAATTCGAGTATTTCATATAATCTTTGGTTTTAGGCTAAAACTCAAAATATAAATCTTTTAAATACATATGGGTAATAAATCCGATAGAATTGTGCCCGGATGTGGACAACCGTCCTTTCCTATTTGTCTTTGTTCTAAAAGTGACAAGATGTAATTTCATTCGGAAATATATTTTATATGTTAAATTACCCTTATCGATTCTTCTTCCCGCCTCGTGTGCTCAGCAATAAATCGAACTCCGTCCACAGCCTTGGAGACTTCAGGACAACTTGGCCAGGATGAACCGTGACCATTGGCGCCACCCCCATTGTCATGGTCATGAAGCTCATTTGAGCGAAGTAACGGATGAGATGATGTTCTTGAGGGTGGGGCTGGGGGTGGTGGTGGTGGTGGCATTCCGTGAATTTTGCAATTCCCATTCAATCCCAAACCATCAACGTCCCGGCTAGAAATATTTATAAATTGTAATAATTTCAATAAAATAGCCAGATATTGGAATGATTATAAATTTAAGGATGAATTGAAGATTTTGCAAAATGAGAAACCTTCACAGTAGGGGCGCCAGAGAAAAGTGAAAGTTGGAGAAAGCACTTGCCCATGCCTCCACATAGGAATTTCATTTCTTAAGCCAACAAGGCTCTCATCCATACTAAAGACCAACTCAGTAGACCCTGACTTCTTTTCTTT
This sequence comes from Thalassaphorura encarpata, assembly GCA_009869925.1. Classification (NCBI taxonomy): domain Eukaryota; kingdom Metazoa; phylum Arthropoda; class Collembola; order Poduromorpha; family Onychiuridae; genus Thalassaphorura; species Thalassaphorura encarpata. Next base: position 27,682 of record WJEZ01000145.1, read on the forward strand.
GTGTTTGTTTTTTCACCATTAGGAGCAATTGGAATTTAGAGCGTGTTATTTAGAACAACTCGTAACATTCCATTAAAGAACAAAACAAGAAATAAGAAAAGGTGGTCCCTTCAGTGAAAGTCTTCCTGACTTTCCCTATACGTGCTTGGAATTCAAAAGTCACTTTCAAGAAACACTTTTAATTCACTCCATTCAACTTTTCTCTTGCAACTCTCTCTCTTGATTCCCCACAAATACCTTACGAGGGACAATTGTGTTAAAAAATCAAGCGGGAGACCCAAGTTGGGGAAAACTAGTCCATTCAGAAATACTACAGAGAGAATTCTTGATCAATGAGAAATTTTGTGGACCATTTGTGAGTTGAAAGGAGTTGAAAGGAGGAAAGGATGGGAAAAAACTTTAAATTGAAAAAAAAAATACTTTGAATTGGGATTCGTCAGAGCTGAGCATTAAAGTTGGTCATTTCGTTTTGGAAACAATGTCTTCAAATCCAATTTGAAGACATTGTTCATCAGAAATCGAGTCGTGCAGGTTGACTCATTTATTTTGTGAAATTACAGTGGACATTACCTTGGCGAGTAATCGTGAGCGGAGCGGGAACCCAGAAGATCACCGAGGCAAAGTGCTTCCCGAATGTCCCTCAATTGCAAAGGGTCATGGAGTGAAAGTGTGGGTCGGAGCTCAAGTCCTGTACATGTTCGAACCAAGAGTCTTCCGCTCCCAGGTGGATTCATCCCATGTCCTGATTTCCCTGATAGGCTGCAAAAATGTAAACCACAAATAAATTTGTATGTGTTACCCCTTACACTCGTCGCCTGCATAATAAAAGCATAAATGTTACAAAAAAATTGTTTCGTTTCATATTTATTTTTTAGCCCAGAAATTAATATGACATCTAGGATATGCTCCTTGCTGCTTAGCTGAGCTATAGTTGGCTCTACGTGCTCAGTTTGCTCAGAACATTTTAAATCAATTCATCTTTGTCAGGAGTCAGTCAGTGAAAACTCAACTCCCTAGCTCTAGCTCCGGTTCTGGTTTTGGATGAGTAGAAGTGGAATTGGAATTTCTCTTCCGTCTTCACCTCACGTAGCATTTCTGGCAGAGTACCAGCCTGACATATTCAAAATTGACCCCAAAACTCTCTGAATGAATCTTATGATTGAAGTGGAACTCAAGTGAGAGAGATTCAGAATTCTGGGAAACGCTCATTTCATGTTCCTACCATAGAATGAAATGAAATCAAAGGCTACAGCTAAAGCAAAGCATTCTGACAGTTTGTCTGAGAATTTGATTTAATGTAAATAATCTAGTTTTAATTTAGGTTTAATGCTAGTTTAAATTTATTATGTCTGAATATGAGGTTAATGTACATTCTTAGTAGGAGGTAACAGGAGTGCAGACTTAAATTGCTTCACTTTATTCTCTTGTCACTTTCACCCACCAAGCCAAATCCAAATCCTTAGGTTTAAGAGGGTGAATAGTGAATTACCTTTCCAAGTAATATTGTGGTCTCCGCATGACAAGGAGGCGAGGAAGAATGTGGAGAAACACACGACGAACCCATGGGGCCATAGTATGGGTCTGTGGAGTCCGGAAATGAACATTGAGAACCACGACCGTCACACATATACTGTAAAACAAAATAAAGGAGAAAGTGTAGTCCATAATAGTAAAGTGGTGTAGAAAGTAAAGTGTATATATACTTAAGGAATTCAGTCACTTTCTCCAAATCAAAACAAAGAAAGTCCCTTTCCTTCTCACGTAAGCAAAAGAACCACAAACAAAGGTCTGTCCGCGTCCAACGCAAATGGAAAGAACCACCTTGTCAAGTTTTACGTTATACTACGTACTGTCCATAACAATTTGCAATTAAATGAAACCTTATTGTCCTTTTCCATTAACTCGCATCCGCAATGTAAGGATTAAATGTTACTTTCCTTGACAAATTGCATCCTTCAGGAATTTGGAAATGATGCCACAAATTTCATTTTATTGATACGACGTCAGTCAGAGTTCTGACAATAGAGGGTGATTCCATGTCATGTACAAATAATTCAAGTCGCGTCATGTCAAAAGAACACCCATCTACCGACACGTTAATTTTCCCAGCCGAGGAGTACTAAACCATATAGACTTATGTAGGCTGCCTATAAGGAAATTAATGTGAGGACCGTGGGAGGATACATGTAGATTTTAATTACGTTTTAAATCATTAGGACCAAAGGAAGTTTGAAGAGCCCCGTTCCTGACTTGACGTTTCCATTAAAGTTTACTTTTCATAATTGAAATGCTCCTCATGTGAGTACCGAGAATACAGGGCCCAGTTGAATTGCTGCTACCACCAGGACGAGCTACCCAACCTCTCCTTCTAATTAGGTGAATGAATGAACGGGAGAAACTAAGGAAAAGTGACATGAACTACGACTACCTTTTGTAATTTCAACTTTCTCCCCATTATCTCCTTTTGACATCTTTCATTAAAAATTACTCTAAAACATCAACCCACCCCTTCCATCCGTAATACGAGAACAAAATAGGGACTAGACAGAGAAACAAAAAAAATTAAGTGGGTCTCAACAGGAGGAAGCAACAGCTGCAAAAGGGGACAAATCTCTCCCAGAAATTAATTTGTAGGCTTGCTAGGCTAGAACTAAAGAATCCTAGTCTGTAGCCTTAGCCCTTTAGGCTTAAAATGTGAAAGCCCTCTTTCACCATAATCTGAGTCAGTAGCCAAGCTTAAGCTTAAATGAAAGAAAGAAAAGAGTACGTAAGGGCGTTTTTTGCTCAAAGGGATTTTTTCCTAAAGATACTACAGAGTTTCTAGTTTTCCTTTCCTTCATTAGAATACCAAAACCAACCACCCTTGTACCTTACGTCCGTATATCTTTCACTAATCCTTTGGCGTATTAAGTTTAAGTTGGTTTTTATTACCAAAATCCTACGAGTAGGGAAATTCAGAGACGAGACTGGATGGATGTAATGGGCCACGTCTGTCTGTCTGTCCTTTCTTTTCCCTCAAATGTGTACTAACTTACACTACACGAGGCAAAAACTCTCGTGTTTTTCTCATTCAAATCCAAAACATATCATGTTTGTGCAAACCAAGGGCTTTTTTACGATATTTTTACATTTTCCTTTTTCCTTTCCATGTTCAATTCAAGGGAGTAAGTAGTAGCATTGCATTTGAGTTACGTTACGTTACGTTGAGTAAACATTCGTTTCATTTCGGCGGCCTTAGGCTAAAATCTTTTAAACCGGAGCTATTCCTATGTTTCGCATCTCACAAATCCACAGAACGCAAACACACCTCCAGCATTTTCTACTCAGCCAGCCCGTGCTGTGTGGTGTAGATGAAATGAAAAACTAATGAAAGAATTGAAAATCAAATAACCTTCTTCATACGTATATACTCTGCTTAATTTTTTAAGGCTGATTAATTAGCCTTACAATTTTCCTAGACCTTAAATAAATACTTAACAATGAAAAATATTGCCAGGCTACCATTGCAGATAAAAAACTTTCAATTTATTATTGGCCTATGCCCCATTACCAATTTTTTTGGCAATGTTTCTGTTCTTGCTGATGTTTTCAGGTCAACTGGTATAGCCATGCCTGCCAAAATAATAAATCCTACGTGAACGACGAGTGCCTAGCCTAGTAAATTTCGAAGAGTACTACACTTGCCCACTCTTCCACTTCCAAGTCGATAATTCTTGGTTGGACGAAGGTTTGTACGTGATGCCCTTACGCAAAGGAAAAAAAGAAGACGTTTGGTTGGTAGTTGAAACGGTAAAAAAAAAGTATAAACGTATTGGATGAGCTCTAGAAAATATCATAATTCTACAAAGACATAAGGAGAAGCTGGCTGGGTGAGTGAGTGACTTACCTCACAGTATCAAGAATCATAGTGAAGAGGACAAACTTTCCCAAGAGTGGAACAACGAGACTCGTAGGAGGAATGATTTCTGCCAGGAGCAAGAAGAACACAGTGAGAGAGAGGAGAATAGATATTGACAAACTGACCTAGAGGAGTAGAAGAACAAGTGGAGGAGAAAAAGAAGAGATTATAATTAGATTTATAGTGATTCCTTTTATTTGAGTGTGGAAAGATAACTGAGGTCAAGTGAGGCTTTGCCAAACCCACGTACTTTCTCTCCCGAGTCGGACGGAAGGTAAAAGACCAAAATTGTCAGAAAGGAGATTCCCATGCATGGGATAATGAGATTGACTGTGTAGAAAAGTGTTTTTCTTCTCATTGTAATGTTGAAAGTAATGTCGAGGTAGGGCTCATCGCAACAAGTGTAAAATCTCTCATTTCTTGTTGCAGGGACATCCAAAATATCCCATTCCACGGACGGGTAAAATTCGGTCAAATCAATTCCAACCTCAACGATCGTCGACTCTTTCACCTCATCCGTGTGTCGGAGATCCACCTAGAAAAGAAGAAAAGAAAAGCCAAGGATTAGATTTTGTTAAAAATAATCCATCCATTAACCTACTTTTTCCATTGGAGAAAGTTTTCTCCAAAAATAATATGAGGATGGGAAAGCACAAGCTTTTGCCACTAACCTGAAATCCATCATAGGTCCAAGACCCAAATTTCATGACACAAGTTTGTTCGTCGAAAGGAAAATATTCCACATCGATCTCACAGGAAGATTTGTAAATGGCTGGCGGTCTCCACTCTACTTTTCCATTGTGATAGAGTGTGGCTTTTGTAGCCAATGTCACCTCAAAATTCCCATCAGCACTGCAAAAATAAATAAAAAAACATTAAAATTAATTGTGTACATTTATAAACTGAAATTTCAATTTAATTTCCCTGACTGAATAATTTGTATTCAATGGGCAAGACATAAAGAAGACTGCTAGGGTTGGCTTGGCTTGGTTCTACTTCCATTTCATTCATCCAAATTAAAATGCAAAGCACGCTCACGCCAATCTCTTGTTTTCCCATTTGATTCATCTCAAGAAAAACATGAATAGTTTTGAATGGGTCTGAGCCTAAGCAAAACATCAAATGTCTCCAGGGAGCTTTAGATGAGCTTTTAGTTATTAACTCGTTTCAATGAAACCAGACAAATTACACTTTGCACATATTGTGTGTTTTAATTAGGTCTTCCTTCCAATTTAGAAGCGTGTGGAATGCAATGCAGCATTTAATAAATTTTGAGAGAAACAACCGTGAACTCTGTGTGAGAGTCAAAATGAACATTTGATAGTTGGGAACGTGGGTCATTTAGATAACATGGGTGAAATGGGGCGTTGCGGTGGGAACATTAGTATACGAACGCAGTTCATAGTGAAGAACAAACAAGGCTGTTGTAAGTGTAAGTAGTTCCACTGGTCTTGTCAAATTTCATCAGATCCTAGTATTTTGAACTCTTGCCATTGCCATTGCCATGCAATAATACGTTGTGATACGTACGTACGTACGTAAACCATTTCCTAGTTTTTGGTCATTGAGATAGGAATTGAGCTGGGCTAGGGATTGGAATTGGGACAGGAAAGCAAGGAAATGCTTTTTCTCTCCTATCGAAGGATTAATTGGGCTTTCGCATTTCTCCTACGGACCTAGTCCAAGTCTATGACGAAGGGCAACCACCACACACTACTTTTCCTTTGCCCTGATTTTCGGGTAATAATTTGGAAAATGATGGTCAATGACCGACCATGGTCGTGCCCATGAGGTTAGATAAGCTGACCAAGCTCAAATAGTCTACCCTGCTTTTTTATCGAGGGGCGTTGCGTCAAATCACCTGATGGCATGCATGGAATTTTTACACAGTTTTTTGACAAAAAAATAAACTTAGTAGCACATCGTTGTTGAAATCTATTATTGGTTTGTTATTTCCTTGGCATGACCCATGAGCACCAAGCAATGCGTGTGGCATTGTGCGTACTATACCCTGACTTTCTTTTTTCTTTCTTTCTCTTGTTTTCTTACTCTAGAGAACTTGGCCAGGTGAGTGAAAATATTGATCGTCGTTTTAGCCAGGAGTGCGGGTGGGAGCAAAAGACAGAGCAGAGCACTTACTTGTTATACAGGACGATATCGGGTCTCCAAATATGATCTGAAGGCACGTGGAGCATATTCACACCTCCGTACTCGTTAGGGTCCCAAGATAACTTGTAATCGTCCCAGAACTACAAAAATCAATAACCAAGTGATTATTATTTTTATTCCATTGATCCGACCTAGTATTATTCTCGACACCTCAATTTTCTAACTCTTTCATCTTTTTTTGCATGTAATATTCAATTAACAGGCACATACAATGCGGCTAGCGCGCTAGCGTCCAATTTGAACTCAAGTGAAAACTTGAAAGAAGAAATCTAGAGCAAAAAATCTTTTGCTTTGAATATAAATAGGAATAAGAGCATTTTTCTTTTGTGGCAAAATCCCTGAGTGCATATTAGAAATGAAAAGTGCAATAAGGCACTGTTAGGAGAAAGCCTTGTCTTATTAGCTCATCAAAGAAAATATGATTGCATACAAAAGCATGTTGTGCTTATGCGTTATACCATGCCTGGCTGAATTGTGCAAGAAATGAACTAAGCCCTGCATAATCCTACCCTTGTTTCCCTGTCCCACTTCAGGTGAGTGGGATTAAACTTTATGAAATTCTAATGATTTAAGGAGACATGAATTAAATACCGTGGACTAAGCAATTCAATGCAGTCAATGAGAATAATTTAATTTTAAGGGGCATGCGAAATACGTATGCGCGAAGGAGTTAATGAATATTTAATCATTAGTTAGGGTTACCTGACAATTTTTTTAAAATTGAGGATTCATAATGTTCATTAGTCAGGCAAGGTAGCAGTAGTCTAGTTTTATTGTCAAAAAGACATCATGGCAACTTAATTTAAAATTGGGTCAAGGGGAAGATAAATGGTCATCGTGTCTAGTGCTTGATAAATATGGACCATTAAGTTGGTAATAAAATCACAATGCCTTGAGTTCCAAGTTAAAAGCTGTTAAATTTAAGTCAATACTCTAACCTTGAAATTAAATGAGGTTGGAAGAAATTTTAGAATACGTAAGCAAAGTATAATGGACCCCATTTACCTGCCCGGCCAGTTGATAAAGTGTGAAATGGAAAAAAGCCGTCTTTACGTAAGCTAAGCTGTTTAAACATTAATAAGACTTTGTGGGAAAACTAAATAAATCAGGCTTTGCCTCATTACTACAAGACTTTAGTTTATTATTTTGGTTTTGCACAAAAATGAAGAACGCACAAAGTAAATTCATGAAAACCTGGCCAGGCCATACACAGTCAGTCTGGTGGTTTGGTTAATTAGCTAATGAACTCATGAGTAAATAAATGTAAAATGTCTCGGGTGGAAAATATGATTTAACCAAAAACTTTGTTGTTTAAAATTCCGTACTTTATCATTAAGGCTACCCCTGCCTTGCTTTGCCTACCTGCATGGGGTTGTTTAGAGTAAAGTCCGCGGAGAAAGTAAACTTTTGTTTAGTGGTTTTCTCTCCTGGAAGAAGGAGAATAATTCAAAGTTCAACAAGGAACCCAGAAGATAACCTGAGATAAATTCTATACAGATGCAGGCAGGTGGTCGGGGCTCATAAAAATGGTTCAAGTTAAACTAAACCATGGATTCTTGAGGACAGGGGAAAGGGACTATATAAAATGTACATGCTATGCATAATATATCAGCTCAAGCGAAGGCGACAGATATTATGGTTCGTAAAACTTTCTCCACTGCACTCTACGCTTCCGCATCTACTCCTACTTTTTTTTTCTTTTTCTGTCTTCCTTCTGGCTTTAGCCCGTTGTGTTTTGTAGATAAGAAAGAATGTGGATGTGGAGAATTCTTATTCTTATAGGTTTCCGATTAAATTTACCATTCCATCACTCAAGTACGCTAAAAAGAATTCCCTCAACACAGCATAATATATCCAACCCCAGGAAATAAAAGTGAAAGAAACTTATATATAAAAGTTTACAATACAGTTACAGTTTTACTCTAAGGGGACTATGAATTTTATTTTTCCTAGCATTAGGAGAATGGCGATGGACATTGACCCTACAAAATTTTGAGTCGCAAATAATTTCCACTACGTATTATAAAATATTCTAACATTTTCACAACGATTAAAAATTAAATATAATTTTATACCTGCTCCACCCATAGATTTGTTGTCATGATTTGATTCTTCAGATTCTGAAATATCATCAAGAAAAGATTGTAATTAATAAATAGTTTCATATTTTATAATGTATCTAGCAACAAATCGCATACAAAATTAAACTAATGTAAACTAAATAGTGAATAAGATGCAAATGAATTACACTGTTATTTTTAAGCTTTGAGTACCAGTAAAGTACATAATCTTGTTGAAGATCCTCTTTCTTAAAATTAGACAAAAGTTCCTTGTCCTCGAGGAGAAAAACGTTATCAGTTAAATACAGACGGTGGGGTAGGAAAATCCTTTGTACAATGATAAAGGATCGATTATGTACACAACACCCATTGTGGAAAGCAATGAAGATTAACGAATCCTAACTGCCTTGAAAGGCTAAATCTATGTATATTCGCATGCACAACTGGTTCCAATTATGCAAAATCGACCAAGATGTTATGAAAAGCTAATAAAAACTGTTATATTTAAAATATTTTATTAAAAACTTTACAACATTCGTGAAGTTTTTCAAAACAAAACAGAATCGGACAAAACATCCTGAGAAATGAATCGTTTGAAAATAGGAATAATTTTCAATTAAATAATGCATTGACTGACATAGCCATGAAATGGCAAGAATGTAACATTTTGTTTTCCCTAGTTGAGCAATACTATTCGATCTACTGTCGAGTTGAATCTGTGTCCAAGTCAAAGACCTTCTTCTCTACATCCTTTCAAATGCCAATTTTCAAAGTAACATAATACGACTTCTTCTTCTCAAATTTCGTATGCTAACCTCAACTCTTGATACAAACGAAACCCGAGTGCTCTCTTCTGTTCTGCTCAATGTTATCTACAAACATTCTCTGATATTAAATGTTCAGAATGGAAAGCTCAGTTAAAATCAATCTGGCCCCAACTGAGGCTTCTTGAAAAGAATTCAATCGGATGTACACAGAGAAAGATTTGATGCTCCAGGGTAAAATAATGTATTTTATAACCAAGTCACAAACCCTAGAAAAGATTAAAGGCAAAATGTGGTTTCCCTGTATTTTAATTAAATAGGATTCATTTCATCCAGTTTCATTGCCCCATGTACGCTCACTCGCTAACCAGAAAAATTCGCAACTAGCTCAGCTGGGTGGACGTACGGTGCCCCATTTGGATGGAAATTGGATTTGACTGTGGAATTAGCAGTCGTACGTAAAGTAGCTGGAAGGGGCAAATAAAATGTCTAAGCCAAACCAGAGCACAAGCATAAGCACAAGACGTGAGACAAACGAGCTTAAATTGTCAACATGAAATGGTAGTTTCATTCATCATTTTGGGTTTTACAACTTCTAACAGTGGGTGATAAAATCTTGTCATTCTCACCCTTGCCCATGGCACAAGAAAGAAATGACTGAGTGAGAAAGTCACTTTGTCTTCCTCTTCCTAAATAATATTAGGAACTTGCACATGGAAAGAAGAATAAGAAGAGAAGGGTACAAAAGGTCTAATGTTCTGTATGTAAGTTGTCACTAACTCATGTAATGATTTTCTCCAACTGTTTCCTCAACCATGGACAGACTAAAGTCCAGAGCAAGGAAGTCCTTGTCATGCCATTTGCTTGTTATCTTATGCGTAGAAGAGGACTAGAGAGTTTCTCAAACCATTTTATGACATATCTCCTCACTTAATATCATTTGGGGGGAAATTCGCTCTGGGGTTCCTTTCTTTAGATTTAACACTCAGGATGTTTTGGACAGTTGGACCTCGAAATGACAATCGTCGTGCCAAAGGAATTTTCTATGACATCTTGAAATTGCTCACACACAAAAAAGGTTCAAAATGTTTCATTCAGGCCAATTGGCCAACATATGCGGGGAAATTCTTTCATGTTTTCAACTACTACGATTTTCTTAGTTTATAATAATAATTAAGCTGATGCCATATATTTTAAATATTCTATTCAGGTGAGCTAAGCACACAAAGCGAATAGCAAAATGAGACTGGTGGTCGTATTTGTAGTAGTGTTGGTAGGTCAATGCGAATCCTGGGAGGCACAGGTGCCTTGGACATAAATAATTGATAAGTGTGTGTACGTACGTTAGGCTTGGGTCCGTCCGAATCAGAATCACTGGTTTCTGTCCCGGTCAAAATATAAAGGAATGGGGTTGACTGGTGAAGTGGGTCTTATAGAATTGCCAGCTCTATTGACATTTCTTGAGTAAAGCTTAAGCTACGACCATCGGGACTTACCTTCCTTTCCTGCAAATTCAGTCAATTCCTTTTGCTGACTCACGACTACTCCTATGTGTTCACATTCATTCGTTTTTTCTTAACTCAAAAAAGCGTCTAGCTTTCTTCTTTTCTTATTGGTTGAGTATCAAAGTCGACTGACTATCGTAACTCAAAAAAACTTCCAACCCTGTCTAGCAGCTCACAGTTAGTAATTCTTCCAGAAAGCATGGCCTGCATTTCAAATGTCACTACTCTGAATAAACATTTTATTTGAACAGGAGGACCTCTCGTTCATCGACCTTATGTACGTATCGTATCGTATGTCCTCAGGCATTGTTAATAATACTCGAGTTGGTTTGATGCAATTTCAAACTTTTAAATTTAGAGAGGATGTAGTGGCGAAATTCAATTTTTCTAATTTACATTGTACTTTGAATTGGTCAATTCAAAGTTGACCGAAAGAAATTGGGAGAAAATAAGGATACAGCTTTTGAAACTTAAGGGTGAAGAAAGTGTAGAGTTGAATCGAGGAATTCTGCCAACATGCAAAAAAAATCTGGAGGGTGACTCGACTAGGATTTTTGCAGTAGCAGCATCAGCAGCTTGGTTGGAGAAAAACAGAGCGTGCTTGAGATTTCCGGACTGAATTAATGAAGTCATCTTTCCCTTGTTGAGAAAAACCATCAATTTTTTACTCACCGGAAAACTTGACTCTCATCCCATAAAATTTCATCCTTAACCATTTCCGCCGTGTGGTCGGAAGGAGGCTTTTAGCTTAATAGGGAAATGAAAGAACGGACAGATCACATTAATGGAGAGCAACATTTCATCATTACTCCTTAATTTCTTTTATCTCAACCTATCCACTCTACACTCTATTTATATTTATTTTAACTGCTTTTCTGCTCCCATCCCATGCGTCATCAAAAACTTATTGTTGTAATGCTTTCCGGCTCCCTGAGTGCCGGAGGTATTCCTCCGTTTTGCTGAATCTTATATTTTCATTATCCAATGATAATGCACAAATAGGGACTCGAGCAGAATATGCATAAAGTTATTCTAGGCTATGCTTCGAGATGGATTTATATTTCGCCTATTATCCCACACACTCCCCATATTCATGCTCATTGAGCAGTGACCAAATTGAGTTAAGGAAATTCAGGCCATGCAATCTGTTTTCATTTCCTGTTTGGTGCCAGGGCTAGGACGGAAGAACTTGGGCTGACTCAGAGTACATTTGGAAAGGTGATGAGAGTTGGAGCAATAAGCTTTCTCCTTATTGGATTCATAGTGAATCTAAGCTTTCCTTATGGACTTGGCTTCAGCCCCTTGCCTTGTTCCATCCATGTGCGTATGACTGTGGTGATTTCGTGAATGAAAATGTCCCATTTCATGGTTACCTCTAAATTCACCACGATTATGGCTTGGCTTGGCTTGTCCTCGCAACGCAGACAAAGTATAAGAGCTGCTAGTCTTATGGTATGATGGGTGGATCAATCTACCTATTCATGCATACATAACGGCTTTATCCAAATATCACAGTCAAAATCCACAGATTTGTACGCACCTAGTTCCTGAAATGCATAGAGAATATTCCAAACAAAATTCTAGCCATCTACAATTAAAACACTGTGAAATCTTTCCTTGTACGCATAAGAAAGTACGAGTCCTTACTTGGGTATCTCATTCCAGACCATTTGATGGTTACTTTGTTGCGTCTTACTTTCACTAGCAACAAAGAAAAAGCTTAGCAGCAGTAGTTGGAACTAGCAATAGGTGCTAGTGCTCTTCTTGTTCTGGTCCATAAAAGGAAGAGAATTCTTAATAAATTCATAGTGTCAGAGTAGAATCTTCAAGTAATTCCTTTTACGCCCTGCCACCTTTCTTCTTCTTAAGTTAAAGTGGGGGCTGGAGTCCAGCCAGGAAAAGCAGACGTGGACGCATTAGCATTAACAAGAGTTTTAGATTTTTGGAAATCCAGAATGAGGTCATGGGTTAGGGTATAAATAAATGTTGAATGGTCATTCAGTTCTGCGATGCCCATAACTGCCGTGGCCGTAAAAGGTCTTAAAACATGTCACTGCATTCACTAATACACTCGAACACTCGTAGTAACTTGAATGAAAAGAGTGTAATCCCATGAATAATTGAGAGACAAAAGTGCTCTGGACGACAGAATCACGACCAGAATTAATCTGAGTCATCCTATGCAAAAAGATCAAGGACCAAATTTGCCAATCTTTTCATCTAAAACTAAACATCCATTTCCGTTCAGGGCAAAAACGTGATAAATTTTATTCGTTTTCATCCAAACTGTGTTTTGGTCCTTAGTGTCCTTCGTCCACTTCAAGCTAAGGACCCATTATATCCATTTTCATAATAACAGTTCAAGTGCCCAGCCCAGGATTGGAATGTCAATAACTAAAATGTTGAATTACGTTCTGCTTTTCCTTGGTTCCTATTGTCCGTTCTTTAGCAAATAGGACTATTGATTCTAAAATCCCGTCTACCATTCCTCTAGTCCATTCTTCAAATAAGCGGACCACCGTGCCGTGCCGCCCTACCTATTCATCCAACCCTTGCCTTGGTAGGGAATTTGAGATGAAGATGACGAATGCACAGAACAAGGAAGCCATACGTATCCCTATCCTCTAGAAAATTGAAAGTTAGAACACCCGGAGGTTGACCAATGAATAAAATTGAAAATTCTCCGTGACAAGTTGGGAATTATTTTAGTGAAAAATTGCATTGGAAATAAAGGGTGTGTTTGAGAATTGGCTATGCCGTACGTAGTTTCTACTCTACGTGCGATTCTTGATTCCCAAAGGCATAGGACATAAGAGAACCCAACTCTAAACGAAGTTGAAAGGAAGGATGAGGAATAACACACTAACGCAAGTGGGGAGTGACATCCTTCCCAATCCAACTTTCACGTTATTTACACAGCGGCGGCATCGGCGGCACAGTGAGCGGGACTCCTGACTTTAGCTTTGCTTACTAGTACATAGTACATACTCAATGTGTACCTATGCTATGCCTGTGTTGGGTTTTTTTTCTTTCTTGTGTCAACATTTTACATTTACACTCCGCCTATGCCTATGCCTTGCGTTCACTTTCTAATCGGAGAAAGTTTTTTTCCCAGAGATAGTAGAAGTCTGACTGAGTTGGATGAGTTGCTACTGCTTAGTCCTTGTATCTTCTGTGAAGACTACCTGATGAAAATAATATATTCCAACTACTACTACTACTGTGGATGTGTTGGAGGATTCTCTGAATGATTTTCTCCAGTCAAAAGTCTTCGTGATCAGCCTCCCTGGATGTAGTACTCATTGCCGATGGGCCCATGTCTGAAACTAGAATTGACTATGCTATGCGGTAGCAGGTGGATATCAAGTTTTTTTCCCTCAGCTTCAAAGATCAATGGAAACGCAGGGCTGGCTGGTTGAGATGCTGAGAGCATTTTGTACAATTACGGGATGGGGGCCCAAGTGAAAAGCTGGCTGGTTCCTTTAGTTCATCATTCAACTCAACTACAGCTATATTCAAAATGTCTGTATAGAAAGCCTAAAGCTTCTGCTTCCTCACAGAATTCATGTATTTATGCCAAAAAAGAAGTGACAGCCGGTGACTGACTTCATCTTTGAAAGTCCTATTTTGAATTTAGTTGTGCCCAGGGAAAGGGAAGGAAAGAAAGCAATTATGAATTAGCCCTAGAGAGTCTGCCTATGTAATGTGCATAGGCCCATATGCCTTATAGTATATCCAAATATTTTCCCTAAAGGCCTCATTCTTTATCCAATTTTCATAATTCAAAAAGTTGTTGAGAAATTGAGGATAGGAATGGAACTCCTAGGATGCTATGCTTCAATTGCATGACAACAAAACTTCATTTTGCCATGTGTCGTACATCCGGTCTTGATTTTACATTCTTGGCTCCCAAATTAAATTTTCAACAAACTTCTTCTCAAGTCAACTTTAATACATAAGCAGATCAAAAACTCAGCAGTGTGCATATTTTCGTCGTCGTCCAAAAAACTTTTGTTTGTTTATGTTATTTTGAGCTGGGGAAATATTTCCATTCCAACCGTAGCTGTAAAATATTTTATTTAATAAAATTCTTCTTTTGTATGGATTTATTCAGAGAAATACTGTGAGTTCAAATTTATCATGTAATTTCTCCTCCTTACGTCAAAATCTGATTCAGAAAACGGGGTAAAAAATAATCGCTTTTCTGATGTTCCGCGCACCATTACACACTGAGCTCCAAAAATGTTTTCGACAAGGCTAGTCGCCACACCAAAGACTAAAAGTCTACCTCCCAGGAAGAAAGATGATTCTAATATTTTCTTCCGCGGACATAATGCCGTCATAAACTAAACCAAAACCAAGGAGGAGGATTCTAGGCTCCAGCTCTAGCCAAATGGAGGGCAAAGGAAAAGCAATGGTTACAGAATAGCTGACTGAATATTTTTATTTAGAAACGCCATTGTGGACAAAACAAGAAAAAATTTTACAAGGTCTTGATCTAGACGATTTTCCTTCGGTTTGTAATTGAGATT
>WJEZ01000146.1:0-42525 GCA_009869925.1 Thalassaphorura encarpata
TATGTACTATGCGTAAATGTAAATCGTTCGTACCATATTTTGGCCATTTTGGAACTCGAGTCCTTCGCTTTGGAAATTCTTTCCTTACCCTATTCGCATATAAAAAACAAAAACAAAAATATCTACATCGTTCGACGCCACTAAAAAAGGGTAAGTTTTTGGCGAACTGCGTTACGCCTCGAGATTTCGCCAAGTTGATTTGATTTGATTGTAGCACTTGATTCGCTAATTAGTTTCGATTTAAATTACTAACGTCAATTCAATATATGCACATAAAATAAATAGCTATCACTCATTAATAGCACAATTAATCAATAGCATCCGTTTCAAAATGTCAAGGATTATCGTAGTAGTAATCATTGCTGCCTTTAGCTTAGCTAACATGAGTGCAGTTGGCAAATCTAGGTTCTCAAACATGCTCTCCTATGGCTAACTCATCAGATCAGACGTTTTTACTTTTAAAAATTAATTAATTCTATTCTCTAATCTAAGCGTCATATAAAACAATAATTTTGCGATGGTAAAGAAAAATGATATACGAAATATTAATTAAAATACACAGAATAAACAGCCCTTGAATTCAAAAGCTATTCTAGTCACATTAGCTGCAGCATAGGAAGCGATTAATGCATGCGGAACTTGGGAACACATAATTAACGCAACGAACAAGAGAAAAAAAAACCACATGTCCATCTCAATTAAAATTGATTAAAATTTCTTTCTACATTAATTCGCGTAAATTAAATTAGAAACCCATTGGAGCAGTGCACGGAAAACTCTTTGCGTACTTTGCTTTGCTCTGAGAATAAAACAGCACAGCAACAGCATCGCCCTTCACAAAAAGAAAACAAAAAAGGCTGCTCTGTGTATTTTTCAGTCAAAAAATCGATTGGATTGGATCCTGTGTAATTAAAATTACGAGGATCTATAATATGATGCAACACCGACAATAGCGTTGTCTTGACCCGCCTACCGGTGGAGGAGGAGTCATCGGAGCAAAATAGGCGTGGACACGAATATTTGGTAGATGATTCTGAGATTAAAATAAAGGTTTTCTTGGATTACAAATAAAAACATTTGGATTCGGTAATAAAACATGCAGTTTTGTCAAATGCAGAATTTTTCTTATCCCAGCCTATACAATAAATTCAAATTCTTCAACTTTCGGGAAAGGATAATTAAAAATTTACCCGAAGTCGACGAATTCCAGCTCGAGTGATCACTTGGCAGTCGTAGAGTTCAATGCGTTGGAGATTATGACATGAAACTAAATGTTCCAGTGATGCATCAGTGATGAGAGGGCAATTGTCCAGTTCAAGAATCGTCAAATGCTCAGCGGCACAAGGAGCCATTCCCAGCTGTCTAATCCCATCGTCAGTAATCAACTCACAGTGGGACAAAGTCTAATAGTCCAAATCAAAACCTTATTGAATTTGGTCAATTGAAAATACTAGGTTCGTGGTTCCTATACCAATTGTTCTAAGCGTGGACATCCAACAGCGAGATAAGACAAAGTATTATCCGTGATTAGAACGCAGTCCTCCAGATCCATTTTTTCCAGGTAGTGGCAATTCTTAAAATTAAAAAACATAAACGACATATATTTCGCATTAGGATTTGTTTGTCATTTATAGAAAATGTTTTTTTATGCATTTGTGTCACACCTTTCCACCTGACTCACCTTTGCCAAAGCTTGAAACCCGTTGTCAGTAAATTGAGAACAACCAGCAGCCTCAAATGTACTCAATTTGTGACAACACTGGGCGATAGTCATGAGAGAAGCATCAGTAATTCCAGAACATCCAGACAAGCACAAGTAATGAATGTTTGGACACCTCTGTGCCAATCTCTGAATGGATTCATCTGTTAAGGCCTAAAAATAAATGACATGCGATTAGATTAAGTGTGGACAACAAATCATATCATATTATCCTCTTACATGAGCACCCTTGAAATTAACAACTTCCAAAAGTGGACAATTGTTACCCAAATGAAGAACAGCCTCATTGTCAATAAAAGAACGTCCTTTTGCAATGAATGTTTTAAGTTTTGTACAACCACGTGCAAGCCAGCCAATTCCTATTGAATAAACAAATCATAAAATAAGTTTTACGAGGTGAGAAGAGAACTTTGACAGGATAATTAAATAATTTATTACTCATTCCCTTTTGTCGATTGACATGACATGTGACTCGACTCACCTCTCTCCGAAATATTCTCACACCAGGATATATTGATATGAGTTAAAAGCGGACATCCTTCCCCTAAAGCCTTCATGGATTCATCTGTAATATTTGAGCAAGACTCAAGATCCAGCACTTGGAGTTTACGACCATTTCGCCCTAGACTTGTACAAGTTCTGTTCAAAACCAAAATAGATTAATGAGCTGAAAACTTAAGCAAATAAAAAAAGAAGGATGGACGAATGACTCACATGTCTGTGATTCTTTTACAACTTTCCAGATTCAAGTCTTCAATATTGTGGCACTGCTGTGAAAATGTTCTCATGGCACTGTCACCCACAGATTGACATCCTCTAAGGCTCAGTTCTTTTAAAAATCCTCCAGAGCGTCTTGCAATGTTTTCTACGACTGGACCCTGTTGTCATGCAAAATAAAATTAGGATGGTCAAAGAAAAATTTCTCAAAAACTAATGTCATACCTCAATATCTCTCTGAAAATCGAATAAGTTGATTCTCTGCCAATTGCTTCCATCCAGGGCTAGTTGATTCCATGATTTTGAGACTTGGGCACAACGACAAAGTGCAACGACGTCCAGGAAGGAAAATATACGAAGGAGTAATTCTTTTGGAAGTTTTTGATTTATCAATGCTTCTTCCTCCATGAAAGCCCGATTTCGCTGGTGGGGGGATCAAAGGATTAACACACAAATTACGCAGTTGCCTAGCCTAGCAACTGACTGACATGACAGGAACAGAACAGGACACGAAATGTAATGATATTCTGAGATTTTCTCTCTTCTTTTCTTTCTCTTACCTGTCCGTGGTTATGTGAATGTTTCATGATTTTGGAGTGAGTGTCATGAATTGAAGTTTTTGCCCTTGGCCTGCCTGGCCCTTGGTCGGTCGGTGTAAGCCTCTCACACTTTGACACTCAAACCAAACACAAAGGTTAAGATGTTTTTCTTCCTGTCCTGTCCTGTCCACCGAGTCCGGAATGAACTCGAGTTGAATTTGCACTTGCAATGTAGCACGGATACAGGAGATAGACCTCACACACACATTTTACTTTGCTTACAAAGACTCAAAGACCTGAGAATAACAAACAGAAACGTAGTTTGATGTTCCAGTAGGCAACACAGCTGATTCTTCTTTCCCCTTACCCGAAATTCTCACCTTGCCTTTCAACTCCCTCATCTACTCTACGCACATGCAAAGGGAATGCTTTGACAAGAGCTGAAACTGAACGGGCTAAGCTTCAAAGCAGTTCTCAAAGTTCCATGGTCCTTAGAAACAACAACGTTTGGCAACATCTCATAGTTCCCCAATCATCCAATTATAGAGCTATGTACAAGATTAAGCGGGAAATTTTAAAAAATGCGTATAAAACGTTTCTTCTGAATATAAATCGTATTCAAGACGTTGAGTGACTCAGTTGCAATCGGACTGCTGAAGTGAACACATCTCGTCGCTCTGCTCAAGTTTTGGTTTCTAGTGAATTTAGTATTTTATATAGCTCTATTGTAGAATTATATTGCTTCCAGCTAACTACAATGCCTACTCCTACTGCCGCCGTTGTGGTTGGTGTTCCAGGGTTAGGATCTATTGTAGATTGTAGTATATGCTTGGAAGAGGTAATTGTCCATAGAGCCAAACCTGATCATCCAGAATGCAAACATTTTTTTCATACAAATTGTTTGTTTAAATGGAGTTTACAATCTCGTTCATTACAGGAATCCGAAGAAAACCCGAGTCCAAAATGCCCAGTCTGTCGACGAGAATTCACTGCAATCATTGTTAAATGTCAAGGGGAATTAGGCCCAGCACCAGATGGAACTAAACAAGTTTACACATGTCGAATTGGATGATATAAGATCAAGAATACAAACTTTATGAGATAATAAGACAATCAAACTGAACATCTTATCTTACAACTATCAACTTACATCATCGAAGATTTGGCATCGAATACAATTAAAAGCTATTAATTTATTTTCATATTTATATATCTTCATGGCTGATCTCTACCGCCGTGGTGTGATTAAAGACGTTACTCCCTATTTAGGAAAGCTTCTCAATCAAATTCTGTGACTGGTTGCTATAAAAAATGAGAAGTTTTCAAACTTTTCATGTAATACACATTAATAAAAATACATTTAAATAATTTTCCAGTAAATTGATTAAAATTATATTTCCAACGAGAAAAAAATATCTGTTTTTTCTGGAGGATTAATTCTAGTAGTGCTGCAAAACTTTACAAGAGAATTGCTGTGAAAATATTCGTTATTATACAACAGGAATTTGAAGAAAAAATAATACGATAGAAAAATATATTATGGTCTCATCTCAAAACTAATTTTTAGATTTGAGATTTTCTCCCCAAAATTCCGCGGAGTTCAAAGTCGGCAAGACTTGAATTCCATTCCAATTTTTATTCCGTCTGTCTGTCTGGTTCATGAGGACATC
This sequence comes from Thalassaphorura encarpata, assembly GCA_009869925.1. Lineage (NCBI taxonomy): Eukaryota > Metazoa > Arthropoda > Collembola > Poduromorpha > Onychiuridae > Thalassaphorura > Thalassaphorura encarpata. The sequence continues at coordinate 4,647 of WJEZ01000146.1, forward strand.
TTCAAACAGTTCTGGATAAAAAGTAATTTATAAATCTTAGAAACTTAGTATTTGTTCGTACTACCAGCAAGCAAGGTAAAATAATTGTAAGGTAGAGTTGTAATTAATTCGTTATTAACACATAAGTTTATGAAATATTACTGATGTGATTTTTTTTCAGATGAGTGTTTCATCTGTTCAGAGTAAAACTGGAGGAACTACAACTACTCCTTTGAGGAAATGTCAATTCCTTATAATTAAGAAAAATCGAAACTGCAGGATGGTTGCTATGAATGGCAGCAATTATTGTGCAGAGCACTTTAATGAACCAAATGTTGGAATGCCTGAGAATGGTGACAATTTTATTCGTCCTCGTATGAAGTGTCCATTAGATCCCAAACAGTGAGCATGACATGATATAAATTAAGAGGAGGATATATGTTTTTCATTGAGTTCTTACTTTGTATTTTGTATATTTTTAGCTCATGCTTTATCGATAGCTTGGAGGATCATCTGGAACGTTGCAACATGCGACCAGAGGAGCCCAAACCATATTTTGCTCAACTTGTCAATGCGGGACCCCAACAAGCAGAAATAACTCCTAATTCCAATGGTGATAACCAGGACGATAGTATGTCTCTTCGAAATAACATGGATAAAGCAACTCTAGTTGACATTTTGCACCGAATTAAGACTGTTTGCGAAGGTAGTTTGCAATTTTGCTAGTTTTTTAAATTATTACTGAACTAATTTCAAATGCTTCAATCTTAGGTAAAATACCTGAGCCTGGAAGTCGAGTTGGAGTATTTGAGACTATGGTCGACGAAATCAATACTCCTGGTTTTGGTCCAAAAGCTAAACGACATCTCATACAAGTATCTTCTCTGCTCAGCAACTTGAAAACAGAAAATTTGTTGAAACCGTCCACTTGCTTTGTAGAACTTGGGTCTGGGAAAGGTGGGTAAACTACGAATTTAGTTTTATGGGGAAATATTTGCCTAATTTCTTAATATTTTGTTTTGTTTAGGTATGCTGTCGTATTTCTTAGCCGAGGGAGTTGCAGCTCAAGCGGATAACCCAAGGAGTTGTCGTTTTGTTCTCGTTGATCGAGCAAGCCATCGGCATAAGAGGGATAATAAGCTGAAAGATAATGAGAATATCATTGTTGAGCGACTTCGAGTTGATTTGGCTCATTTGCTTTTGGGAGCACTTGATGGGGTTAAGGAAACGGACCACACTGTTGGATTCAGCAAGCATTTGTGTGGGGAAGCAGCAGGTGAGTTTATATAAATACGACCATATTAGACATTAAGATTCTAAACTGGATTTTTGTTGATTATTTTAGATTTGGCTCTGAAATGCATCCTTGAAAATAATTCAGAGGTCGAAAAGCTAAAAGGAATCCTTATTGCTAACTGCTGTCATCATAAATGCACATGGAATAATTATGTGGGGAGAAAATACCTGGAGGTATTTGTTTAATTTAAATAAAATAGAGCAACTCATTAACAAAATAATTTACGACATTATAGGAATTGGGTTTTGTGGAGAGAGAATTCAGAACTTTGACAGGGATTTCGAGTTGGGCAGTTTGTGGAACAGGAAAAGGAACGTTTGGTTCCTCCAAGGAATCTGAAACCGAGCCTAAAAGTTCTAATGACAAGGAAGATGAAGATTACAACAAGTAATTCTGAAAAATTTTATGTACAAATGAGTTTAAAACTTAGTAATCCTTTCTTTTAATCAATTTTTTAGGGAAACTAATACGGGTCATGTCAATCTTAACATGACACCAGACGAACGACGTGTGTATGGTGAATATGTCAAACGAATCTTGGACTATGGGAGAGTCCTGTATGTCATTTCCTTTGGTTTCCGTGCTTCTTTGTTTACTTACGCAGACTTAAGTGAGACGCTGGAAAACTTAGCCTTGATCGCCGTTAGACCTTAAAATGCATCACTGGGAATTGAATAATGCAAATTCAGATCATGAACTTATCATTTAATTCAGAAATGCACCTTTTATTTACTACAAATTTGTATGTTTTTCCTCGACACCAAAAAAAATAGACACAAAATTTTTGTATTTGAGAATTTCCTTGGAATAAATATTTTATTTTTATTATCTGTTTTTGCATCAGAGATGGATAAATGACTCTTGCATGTAGTAATCAAACTGCTGAGTTCCAATTTAGTGCAAAAATCTAGAATGGCTAAATTACTGGACAACTGGGAAACACAATTTTAATCTGTGATCGTACCACGGCTATTAGCAAAAATGTGTGAACAAATACAAATATTTTATTTCTCATTTTTACTATTTATTTTATTACTGATTTTGAAAGTAATTAGAATTTAATCAATTAACATGAAAATATTGCAGATCTTAATCTTGAGTAACATAAGAAATTAGGTTTTAGGAAGAAAGGAAAGCGTATGCCTTATAAAAACTCGTTACTATTAAATTAGAATTTATAATTTTTTAAACTTCATTCGTATTCTTCGTCATCTTCATCCTCATCATCATCATCGTCTTCGTCCTCATTGTCTTCGTCATCATCTTCGTCTTCCTTTTCTTGTTTATTAATTTGAGTTGGTTTTTCAAAATTTGTGAATATACTCGATGGAGTCGTCGTCGTTGTTGTTGTTGGCCTTTGAGTTGTTCTGTCCTCCTTGAAAGTGTTCATCTCATTCATGAGCAAAATGTCTTCCTCTTCCAACTCAGAATCGTCGTCCAGCTATTCATAAATTTTTCCAAAAAATTGTTGATGAAACTTTGTTTTAAATTAATGTAATTATTTTTATTGACCTCTGGAAGAGAAGTATAGCGTGGATAGTCACATAAGAAACATTCAACTTGTCCCAGTCCATCTTCCCCAGGTGAGCAAACGCATTGTTGACATTTTTGTATCTTTGCTGTTTTGATGATTCGCCAGCTAAATACTTTGGAGAAAAGTTCAACAATATTGCTTCTCTTGTTTTGCAATTTCTTTCCGTTAAAAATGGTTCCTGGAAAATAATTTTATAATAAATCCTATAAAATCATTACAACTTTTTGAGACATTGAGATTTATAGTGTAGATTGATTTATTTATACCGTTTGTCTGTAGTGCCAAAGGAGTGCAGTATCCGAGTGTCTTTTTGGAAATTTTGATTTCCTTCCTTAGATTTACATTTCCTTTCAAATTTTCATTTTCCCCATTTGATTTCGTATAAGCAAATTCGGTGTCCATTCCTAAATTGTTTCAGAGAAAAATCTTAAAATCAAATATTAACTGAATATTTTTATTTATTTTTGGCAAATGCAAGCGGAGAAAGTTTGATTTCTCCAAATTTCTCGTCTGGACCTTTAAAATATCTGAATTTTATTTTGACAGCGAATATTGAGTAAATTTTAACCCCACAGAGTTAAAACCAACAAGGGAGATAAAAACTCTGAAGACTTCATCATTACTGAAAACTTAAAATTCATGAAGGGGAAGGAATGAGTGATGGGACTCAGCGTGTGGAATCCACATTAAGTTCTAGCTCAAAGTTTTTATTATGCATTCTACTCTCCTTTCTATTTTCTATAGGCTCTGGGTCTGTGTTGGGGTAAAAAAAACTCTAAAACATTAGTTTTTGGTTTTTGGTCTACACATTGGACTGCACATTGCTTTATTTTTGGCTGTCCGAGAAATAAAGTTGCAGTTGTAGGAAAGAAAATTTGCATGTAAGTACAAGATGTAGCAGTTTTTCTGAGGATGAGTAGGAAAGCATAATTACCAAAAAAGTTTTTGGCAACTTTTTTATTATCCGAGGGGAAATCGTTGTTCATCAGGATGTGCAAAGTAGCATCTTGTTCCAACAGGGCGTAGTGAATCGTAGAGAAATCCATCTGGAATTCAGGAATGTCATTAATTAAGACCAACTCAGCAAAACCAGGGAACCAACAGCAGTGTGTGTTCTTTTCTCCGACCGACCGACGAAAGAGCCTCGCTTTCTCCGGTCTATGACATTATTACGGCTATAAAACTAACTACATGGGCATCATGGTTGGTTCCTTTCCTTGAACGAAGTCAGGCCAAGAAATCATGAAAACGAAAGGCATCATCAAACACCCTCAAACCAAAACTCACCAAGACTTTAAGACAAGGAATGAGAATGAAATAGTGGGAAAACAATGCATGCATCCAGTCCAAGTTGTGCATATCCAAGCGCTAGTTAGTTCTACTAGGGTATATTTAGTAATTCAAAACAAATTATGTTATGTGTGCGTGTGACCAAAGTCATGCTCATGCCCATGGGATTTAATTACACCAGCCCAAGATGCAAAAGGAAGAAGAGGAAAGAAATAGACAGAGACACGTACAAAACAAAACCAAACTAACTTAGGGTAGGGTAGGAACCTTTAGACTAGACTGACGACGCGACGCTCATGATGACGGCGGAGCGGCGGGAAAGGAACATTTCTACAAAATTGATAGTTCACACGCACGTTTTCCAACCCAAGCCTAGCGATGACGGGGAGAAATGCATGGGCTTGGCCGTAAATCAAAATTTAATTCCTTTTGGAGAATAACTTTTAATTAGCACTAATTGCTGGGATAGCATGAAACAGAAAAGAAAAAATAAACCCGGGTGGAGTGACTAGCCGTGCCTTGTCTGGGTAAAAACTGAAGCAAAATGCAATAGTAGTACATTATAACTTAAGAAATAAATAAGCCCATAAAACATTTTGCCCATTATATTAAAAAATGATCTGATGAACTTTGTAATCGATGATGAGTAAAACTAAAGGTCAAAAGTCAGTCAACCATGCGAAATGCGTAGATACGGAAATCAGGTGGATGGATAAGGAAACATGGATTTAATTATTGGGCTTAGATTTATGGTTAGATTATTTTCTCCTGGGACGGACGCCAACTCACCGTCATATGTTGAGGTTGACAAGTGCTACAAGGAAGAAGAATGAACGTCTTGGTGACTTGAGGGCGGAAGCGTAATTTGAGACTGTAGGCCAGAGCTCCGAAAATGTCTAGACTTCCGTTCCCTGTTATAGAAAGACAGAGGGATGGTTAAGGTTAGTTTGCTTTGCTTTGCCTCCAAGACAGATAGTGCCCGGATGGATATTTAGCCGGGTAGTGGGGCATGGACTAAAAACCACAGGCACTCTCATCATCTCTAATCCAATATAAACTGTCACCTGTCTAATCATTACTACATTCTCCGCCTCCGCCTTTCTCTACAAAACCCTGAGAGGATAAAACATTTCTCACGTCATCTCTTCTCGCCTTCATAATTTACTCTCATCCTCAAAATAATTTTGTAAACATTATCATAGTTTTACTCCATCCAAAATTTTCCAACACATTTTAAGGAAATAAAAATGCTTACAAACTTTTCCATCACTTTTGATCGTTTACTCAAGCTAAAATCGTAAAAATATACGGCGGGAGACTTCAAATTCTTGTTAGCTATGCTTACCAGTTGGAATGTGAGTCAAATATTGACCAATGTCATCAGCCGAAGCAAAAACGGTGTTATTTTGGGTAACGACATGAGGTTGTGAAGAAACACCAGACCCACCAAAAATCACTATTGCGTATCTGGAAAAAAGAAGGAAATAAAATAGAAGGACGAATCCAGAAGCCTCGGTGAATTATGGGAAATCTGTATATATGGCTATGGCTGCTAGCTGTGTAATCGTGGCCAATGCCAAGGGAAGGAAGTTGGAAGGAAAACTAAACTAACTTACCCTTTTTCCCTCTCATAATAACAAGTTAAATAAGTAATGTTCTTTACGTGACTAGCATGATATTTTCACCATACTACAGCAAAGCTTAAATCTATGGAGCAAGCCTTTCTCCTTACCTGTTATTCTCAAAACCTTCCTTCTTCAACTCTCCTTCAAGAACGCTGATAAGAGTGTCCATGTTTTTCTTTGTTCCGATTTTTGAATTGCAAGCCTTGGCTTCTACAAGGAGAACAATGTCTGTGGATAGGGGACGTTGAGTTTGTGTTTTGGAATCCATCACTCGGGTGTCATGATCAATCATTTCTTCGCCATTCAAATCACATCTGCAATACAAAGTATCAAAATTTATTCTCTGGACCACTTTTCAGTTTTTTTTTCTGCCTCCACTTACTTGATACATAATGCGGGCAATTCAATTGAAATTCCCTTGGTTTGACACATTGCGACATAAGCAGCAGCAGCAGTGCAAACTGCTCTAGTAGAATTTCCTGTCTCACTCATACAGATCTGCTTGAATGGACCAACGTTCTCCTGTGTGGTGAAATCAAAATTTTATAAATTCTTATGACCCGCATTAAATTGTGGAAAGGATGTTCTAAATTATTTTATTGTTTCCTTTGCCGGATAAGGCACGCAAGCCATAAGAATAATTTCAAATAAATAAACTTGCCGTCGTAAAACAAGGCTGAAGAGTGGAAAGACGACTGTGGAACAATTTTGTGCAAGTGGAAATGATTTTTGAGTTGGGGTCACGGCGTGAGATTCGTCGTTGACTCTGATAATTCAAGCAAGGCTCTGTCCNAAGACGACTGTGGAACAATTTTGTGCAAGTGGAAATGATTTTTGAGTTGGGGTCACGGCGTGAGATTCGTCGTTGACTCTGATAATTCAAGCAAGGCTCTGTCCCATTATCAGACACGAGCCAAGACGTGGCCATGTCATTCAAGTTCTTAGCCACTTTTCCACTGGAGAAAATCAAGTCCGTCGTTGGCTCTTGATCCATGGCTCCCAATAATCCAGCCACCTTCCGAGAGTACCATCCTAAAATAAAAGAAAAACCAAAATCAACTCTAGCTGGCTGGTTAACTTTTTCCATTCCAATCCTCATACATTCCTTCATGGCAAGACGAGCTAAGTCCGTCCGAATCTAAGACTAGGCTAAAGCTAAGGACTAAAGTCAAAGTGCAAAAAGTTAGTCGTTCCATGGGCTCATTTCAAAGTTGAGCTTTAGTTTCTCACCTGAGACTCTGAGCTGGCAGAACCAATAAACCATATTACAGGAAAGTGTGAGTCCTTTGTTCTTGGCTTCCACAACCAAATTGGCTCTATCTCGATAACCTTCCAAGTTCATAGTTTGAATTGGCAGAGCTGTATTTTGAGGTTTCTTCGCGTCTCTCAATGTCTTTGGGGAAAAAGAAAATGATTTCAATAAAAGTTGATCCAAAAAAAGTTTTTTTATTTTTTACATCTAACTTTTCGTTCAAAATCTTTCGTATTTTTTTATTTTCATAATACCTTTGCTTCTAAGTCTACAATGAGAACATTGTTAGAGGCCTGAACGAGGATCTGATGACCCAGGCTTCCATCTCGCTTTTCTTTGTATTGAATTGAAACGGAGAAATTCCCGTCTACCAAATCTCCAGCTAAGAGATAGACGCATGGTCCAGTGAAATTGTAAAATCTTCCATCAAATGTGAAAAAATGTTCGTGGCCAACAATCATAGCATGACCATCGGGTGGTGGAAGCCAACTGATCAATTTGTTATCCTGGTTAGATTTGTAGTATGCGTCCAAAATGGAAACCACGTGTTGAGTCAAAAAATTCTTGAATTTTGATTACATTTTTATATTCGGGAAGTTCCTAAAAATATTGTCCCAAGTTTAGACCGATTCATTGAAAATACAATTTTTCTTCCATTTGATTTACCGTAAATACTGGACTTTCTGAAAATTCACTCCAAGGCATTGGTAATTTTTGTTTCCAATACATGATTCCTTTGTCAGCATTAAACATAAATTTTGTCTTTGCATGTTGATAGCGAGATCCAGCTTCAAGTACACTTGAATAAAGCAAATCTGCACCGCGTGTGTAGACTATGATTGCAGTATCTTGTACAAGTTTATCCAACCGGAAATAATCCATCAGCCATTTCATCTGTTGATTTGAAAATTAATTTAAATTCAAAATTCAGGATGTCCGTTCTGTCCGTCCATCTTCACTTTGCTTTGCTTACATTTGCCTTGCACTCATCCATGGAATTTTGAAAGGACTGAACCTGTTTCAGATTTTTGAACTTGGTCCATAGGCCGGAAATATAATTTCCTAGTTCTCCCAATTGTTTCTCTAATGAGTTCAAAAATGTAATAAGAATTGTGCAAAGAAACAAATTAAATTAATTTTGTGATAAAATTACGGTATTCATCCACATCCCCAAATTTCTTGGCAATAAAATTTTTAGCCAAGTGTAAATATTTTTTGAAATTTGTCGTAGCATTATTTTTGGATAAATCCTTGTATAATTCATCGACATCATCCGCCAAATGAGCCAGTTTTGTAAAATACTCAGATTTTAACACATCTTCTCGGGTCTCATAAATAAAGTCTGAAAAATTAATATATACATATTTATATTATCTACAATAAATAAAAATAAGTTAACAACTTACCAGAAAATTTGAGAATGAGATTGTAAAAAAATATTTCCACCCTGTGAGTATAATTCATGATAGAAGGTTTGTAGATTTTTAGTTGTTCAATTATAGCCATGTTGACCGAATGACCCAATTCAGCCAGCGCATCCAAAATCGAGTCGACCAATTGACCAAATAGTTCAAATCCCTGTGTAATGTGAAGAATTAAAATTAGAGTTAACCCACTAAATATTTCCTTTATAATTTGGCACGCCATACATAATCAACAAAAGCTGAAATCTTTTCTTGGAATTGTGGGAAAGTGGCACTCGGTCCTTCAGGCCATTCAAATTCAACTTTGTATTTTTTCCACATAGCGAGTAGTTGACGGTAATTAGTCTTCATCTAAAATCCGAAGAAAGTTTAGTTTTACCCTCTTTGGTTTATTTTTTGCATTTTTTCTGCACTACTAACTTTCTCCAGAACCCACAACAGGGTCTGCTCAAACATCTCTGAAGTGGACGCATCGCCAAGCAAATCTCTTCTATATTCTCGGATTTTGATGAATATATTTGAAAATCTAAAATTTATAGGGCATCAGCTTTTGTATTGAAATACTTCAGGTAAACTAATTCGAAATTAATTAAGCCTATTGGACCATTACATTCAAATTAATCAAGAATTTGCACATGCTATGCATTTCAACTAATGCCTAGGGATTATTTGTGTTAGGCTACAGAATTTTACAAAGTTTAGTCATTTCAATTAGCACTATACAACATGTGGTACACTACATATGCATCACTCGACTGCACTTACCTTAAAGAGACTTCTTCAGCAAAAACTTGGGCCAGTGAAGAAATGTCTTGAAAATAAAAATCGTTATTGGCATGACTGTCTTGGACAAACTGGCGAACAGCATCGGCATCTCGCTTAAAATCACATGTATCGCTGAAAAATGTAAAAGGCAATACAAAATGAATTTTAGTGGACAATGAAATTCCCTGGAGAGCCGAGTAGAATAAAAGATTTAAGAAAATCTCCCTAAAAGCACCTCATTTCCTCTAAGAATGGACCAATTGAACCCTGTGCATCTTCCCAGATTTTCCAGAAAGCTTCAGAACCATCTGAGGAAACAGTGGCAATGAATTTGTTAGTCTGATGCGTCCATGTACGTCTCACGACTTGTGCTCTATTCAAAGCAAATCCCTGGCCATAGTAAATGAATGTAATTAAAATATCTGAGCTAACTGGGTTATTTTATTTTAAGAATTTTGCATACTTGAAGTTCTTGAAGCAATTCAGGGCGCCAACGTAGCCTTGACGTGACTAGCCTTGAATGATTTATCCGGAAGAAGAAATTTATATCCGTGAACCGGTAATTGTCATATGATTCTGAAATATCAAACTTGACATTTCTCGAGTCAATCACACCACCTTCTGCATAAATCCCATCCGTTAAATCTGTCAAGGGAATCAAAACGTGTGTGTGTGTCAAGGAGGCTAACTGGGTTGACTACTGTCGTAGCAAAATTCTGCAAAGAATTATTACCTGACCCTTGGACAGCATACATTCGAACATACGGTTGTCTGAAGTCTATGCTTAATTGAGCTTTTGGCAGTGGAAAAACACCTGTGATATTTTCCTCTGCTTTGAATATATACAAAGGATATTCACCACTCATGTCTCCACTTAGTTCAAATTGTTCATCTGGGTTGTTTAGCTGAGACATTGGTATTTTGAACAAAATCATTAGAAAATTCAAATGATGAAAAATGATAGGCTACGACATGCAAATTCATGCCCTGAATTCACCTTTCCCACGAACTGAGTTAGAAATGGATGAAGGAATTGAGAAAAAAGTCGGTTGAAAGTGACAGAAGGGGAAAAGGTTGAGAGTGAAGGAAAAAGTTGAGGTTAGATTGAGGTGGCCATAATGCCCATACCATTGCCTCTGCCATTGCCTTGTGAAGAAAGCGAACGAGTGAGAGAGAAAAGTGATAGAAAAGAAAACCCACCATTATGTGGAGCTTCCTAAGTTCTTTAAATAATTCAAAGGCGATCTTCGATTTCTTCCCTTCTTTCCCACTGTTTTTGAAGTCTATCAGAGTGATAATCGATAGTTCGTGTGGAGAGTGTCGATTCGTAGAGAGTGCCGTCAGATCCAAACTACACACACACAAAAAAACTAGTTTGAGGAAAGTAAGAATCGCACGGAAGGCTATGCCAGCCAGCCAACCCATGTAGTAGTCAGCCTGCAAGGGGATTTCTACAAGGATACATATGTAAAAGTCAACTTTGTGTTAAAGAAGGAAAAAACCGGATGGACGAAGACCGCGGATCGGATCTTTCTTATGCATGGTTCAAACGTGGGCTGAGTTTCAACTAACTAAGTGGTAGGGGGCAATATTAATGAATAACTCATGCTCACTTTGTCGCTGAATGTTCAAGTCTCATATTGCTCGTCAGGTTCCAGTAGTAAGGACCACCCGGATTCATTTCTTGTAATGTCTTGATCATCAATGTCAACCGTTTATTAGGATCTTGAGCATAGTCCAAACTTAACTTACCATCCCCAGACTCCCACCCAATAATTTTTAGTTCACCAGCAGCTCTAATATCCTGGGATTTCATTTTTAACGCACGCATTACATTCATGATTTAACCCTATGCTTGTTTCATTGTTTTGATACTACCTGAGTGAGTGCCGGATGTTTAATGACAAGTGAGGCTCGACGAACAAAATGTGAAGGATTTGTCTTGTCAGCTTCCCAATTGAAAATCCCACTCAACTTCCGCTCACTTTGACTCTGATTGAAGTTGACGTCTGTGGAGAGTCTGAATCCGCTGCTGCCAAGGGTTTGAAACCCCGTGTTGAGAGCAATTACTCGGACTGGGTAACTAACTCTAAGCCCAACACGATGTTCTCTCTTGTCTCTCTGTAGGCAGAACGAGTATACTTGAACTCATTCAAGGAGACAATAACAATCCTTACTACTACTCGCATGAATGATGCCCAACAACTCAACTCACCGTTGTCAAGTTCCTCACGTCCAAATCGTAGCCAATGAATGAGGATGGATTCCAAGAGAAAGTCGTGTTTTGTTGGAATCGATGATCCAAAAATGCATAAGTACTTTGCAATTTTAATGTTCGGGATGGGTGACGTCCTTTGTATATAAAAAACGACCATTTTAGAAAGAATCTGATTATATTATATACGTAGTAGTTGGGCAAAATATATATATATTAATTTTGGATATTTCCCATGCACATGACAATTAATTCAAACGAAAGGAACAATTGCATTGCAAGGTAATCAAACTACTCGCATGAATGATGCCCAACAACTCAACTCACCGTTGTCAAGTTCCTCACGTCCAAATCGTAGCCAATGAATGAGGATGGATTCCAAGAGAAAGTCGTATTTTGTTGGAACCGATGATCCAAAAATGCATAAGTGCTTTGCAATTTTAACGTTCGGGATGGGTGACGTCCTTTGTATTTAAAAATAAGGTCATTTTAGAAATGAGCTGACTATATTATATAGTAGTAGTTGGGCAAAATATATATATATTAATTTTGGATATTTCCCATGCACATGACAATTAATTCAAACGAAAGGAACAATTGCATTGCAAGGTAATCAAGAGAGTCAAGATTGGATCATTTTGTGATTCATCATCATCATCATCATGGGTCCAGGATTGAAATTTGGATACAAATTGAGTCACACCGCAGGAGGAATGAATAGCAGGGAGAAAGCAAAGGAAAAGCAAGGGATGGAAAGTGCAAAGTAAGTGCAGGATGGTAGGGTTAAGCTTGAAGCTTGAGCTTGAAAGTAAAGTCCATCGCATTGCATTGCATTCACATTCGCATCTGATGTAGAGAAAGGGGACTGACGTACCCGTTAATGTAATTTCACGGCCATTGAAATTCGTGTGAATCTTCAGCTCACCTCCCAATTTATGCAAATCTCGACTATGCTCCCCCAGATCGTAGAGCTCCAACAACCGCACCGTCTAAAACACAGTGGAAAATAGAGACAGAAGAAGAAAAGGGCTAAAATCCTTCCTTTCTCTCCAACACATTACGGATTACATTACATGACTACTAGGGTGTGAACTGGCCTCAGCCACTCTACATAAATACATGCATGATGTATCATAGGGTTCACACCACTCACTACCCAGATATCCATCATCAGCGTAGCTAAACTCAAATTTCATCATAGGGCTAACTAAATCCAATCATTACGGAAAATTTTAGGAAATTACTTTCATAAATGCAAGAAATTTGACAAATTTCATGTTAAATCTCAAAATTTGGAATCAGCTAAGCTTGTGCAGGCATTTGGCTACAAGTTTAGACCGACATTTATAATTTAAAAAAATAATTAATGGGGTTATAACATTTACACGGACTGAGTCCGCCAGTTTGAGCTATATAGTGATCGTAATACTTTCTCTTTAACTTTCACTCGTGATTCCTGGGCACTTTCCTTTAGCCGCCTCAATCCCAATCCCACCGCCACCGCGACCAACCACCAACTCATTCTCATGGAATTCAATTCGTCTCATTTAACTCTCCAACTCATTCTGTCACTTGTATACAAAACACACGCACATACATACATACATACACCATGTGCTCCCAGACAGAATACAACTCTAGCCGTAGCCCTAGCCAACATTTCATTTCTCTTTCCTCGTCCATATTTAATTCAACAACTCCAAATCCCCTGCTAATTCTATTTGGAGGTCCTAGCAGATGGACAATGCGTTTTTTATGTTCAACCAACATAGCGACATGGTCTGGGCCGGGTCACTCAGTCCCTGGCTCCTCATTTCCATGAAATTGAAAATGATACATGACAATTTCCAATATTTTAATTCAAGTAAAAATAAATTTGTATTTGACATGCCACGCCATGCCTTGGTTTGGCTTGACTTACCGTGGTTGGGAGATTGAGCCCATCATAGCCACCGCTGTAATCATAGGAATAAGTTCGCGTCAGCCCAAGTGGCCAAAATGGATTGTAGACATCCAACTGAATAAAATCTTTTTCTCTCCCAGCAGATGAACTTGTTTCATGGCGAACGTCAGCAGCAACATATGGAACATCATTCAGATCTGTCTTGAATGAACCTTCTGTGGATGTTGGATTTCTCTGCACACAAAAAATTACATATGATAAATTCAAAATTTGGCAATTTCGTTTAGCAGAGACTCTGTCCTGTACTACCTTGAGCATTGCCTTAACGAAAGTTGACTGGAGATCAGGAAAAGGAAGCTGAGTCCCTACAGATCCTTCTAATTGAAATGAGTCTGGACTTTGGTCATACTCTAGACTGTAGTTGACTGATGCCTTGTCCTCGGCCCATCGTCCCTCACAAAACCCTGTGTACGTGTTTCTAGAAGAAAAAAATAAAGTAGGACACGATCAAATCGGACTGTCATGGCAAGGCAAGGCTCGGTTCTATTTTTTTGAACAATGGATGAGGACTTTAGGAACGAACCGTAATATTTTACTGACGACCCGAACTCCAGCTGAAGGGATAGTGGTGAATGGGCTAGTGACATTGAGGGATGAGGTCATGTCTTGAATTCCAAAATAGTCTACGTCCAATTCTAGGATCAAAGGTCCAGATTCTTGACCACTCTCTGCTTCAACCCTACGAAGACGGAAATACAATAATAACATTGTTCGTTTTCACGTGAAATTGAAATCTGATTGTACCTTGCCCGATGACGACCTGAGCTTTTATCAAAAGTTCCATCAGCCACACCAATGAGTTTTGACCCGCTGTGGCTAAAGACTTGAGCATGAAATTCTAAATCGTCTTCCGTAAATGAGCTATTAAATTTTGATTGGAGTTGAGCAAAATCCCCTCTTCCCCATTCAATCTCAGCTTCACCTTTTAATGAGTTTGTCTCTCGTGTTATCTGATCAACGCACGTGGGAAAAATAAACAACAAATCCACAAGGTAACGTAATGCTTTAGCCTAATTTAATTAAAACTACAGAAAAATTACATTGAGAGTTGAAGTGTAGCTTTCATTTGGAGGTCCATCTGTATAAATCAAATGAGAATTGATGGATTTGTATTCCTTGTCAAAATCAGATTTTAAATCCACTTCGTGGGCTGTGGTTGGAAGTTTTGCACCTAGTTTGACCCTCAAGGATTCTCCGTGCACTAGCTCAACAAACGAAGTTCCTCCAACCCTACGATAGTATTAAAAATATTGTTTTTGCATGTACTAGCTTATTATAGTTTTGCCATAGTTCTTTCACACTTGAACGCAGGCGTAAGCGTAAGGATAAAGTGTTTTGGCCCTTTTCGCTTTCGCTTTGACACTTTTAACCTGTTTCGTTCATTCATTGACTAATTTATCTTTCATGAACTCAGCAGAGCAGGAGGATTTCAAAAGCTGAATTAGAAAAGAACACATGTCAAGCACAAACACTACTACGTTACGTTAAGTTGGAAATGCATCGCCAAGCCAAGTCAAGTCTTCAAGTCCCAATTAACCCGGGTAGTAGTATGCTGCTGAATGAAGGGGCATTAGATGCACGCCTGGTTTTTAGCCTGGGCTGTGCTTGGTCGGGAAATGAAAACATGAGATAAGCTCTTGTACATGCACAAATGAGATCCTGTGCATAAAGTTTCCTTCAGATCACAACTGACAGCTAAATGCAAGCACAGGCACTACGGTAGGGCTAAATCTTTTAACACTCAATTATACACTCAACAAATTCATTTAATTCGTACGTACGTAGTAGGCATAAATAATATTGAAATTACATACCTTGCAGGAGGATTGAGCATTTCCAAATGAAAAGCAGAGTCAAGGAGAAACAATGTGTCCAGAGTTGGAATGAGATTTCTAAGTTTAAACTTGGCAGAATTTGTGGGATGAATTGAGCTAAGGAAGGAAGAAGAAGAAGGGGAAGCGTCGAGGTGGATCGAGTATTTAGAGTCACAGTGAACATCGAAACGGTTCCATTCTGAAATGATCCATGATGTCATAATGTCGAGAGAGCCATTGGATGCATTGCCACTCAGTGTCACTTTCTTAACTTGAAAGAATGATGAGCCCATTCTAAATCCAGACAACTCTTGTCATATTATCTCAATGTTCTCTTAAACTTACGTACACTCCAGTTTAGTGGAATATGATAGCATCGCTTGCACTTAGGATTACATATACAATACGTACTACTATGAAGGAATGACGGGGAAAACACTTTCATATGTAAGGCAAGGGAGTGAAAGTAAACTTGTAACATTAGTTGGTTGGGCTGGCTCCTCAAATTCACTTCAAATTCGAATTCGAATTGTACGTACTGAAGCCAGGATGGCAGTTGGGTTCAGTTTCACGTCCATCATATTTGCTCCCTTTTAAACTCACACGTCGAGTTGACTTGACGTTGAATGTCTATGCCTGGCTATCTGTTACTTTATTCCCACTTTTGGGCAAAATTCTATCCTAAATATAGAAATAAAGAGCCAGCTCAAACTACAACTTGTCGAATTATCCGTCATTTCCTTCAGAAAAAAAACTTTTACATCGTTTCAATTTGAAAATGTAGATTTTGACAAGGGAAACGCTCAAGGTGTAAAAATCAAAAACTTTTGATAAGAGACGGCAACTTACTGGAAGGAAGATTGACCTTCAATTGAGCGGAATCCATTGAATGGAGTTTCAGCTTTAAAATCTAGTCTAATTTTTGGATTCCATTCTTCATCTCCATATAAAAATAATTCATCTTCTTCATCATCCTCATCATCATCATCGGTGGCAGGTTGTCGATGAAGCCATAACTTCCAATTTTCATAATCTTTGAATGTTGTCGTCACCTAAATCATTTTCAATCATTCTGGAAATTTTTATCAAATGCAAAGGCAGAAATTGATGAACTGGGTCAAACCTTAACATCCAATTCTTGAAACTTTCTCTGGGGCAATTTGAGAAGAAGGGTGAGTGTCAGTTTTTCTTGTTCCCATTCCACAGTTCCATCTGCTCCAACATTTCCATCACCACTAGATGTTATTGCTGCTTTCAAATTTCCACTTTTAAGATTTTGCCATTCAGTAATAATCGTTCCTTTTATCTAAATAACAATGTCAAATTTGTTATTTTTAGCTTTTTTTCAGATTTTTGAATTCTTACTTCCGTCGGCCATTCATTTTTGACAGTTGTTTCAAGGTCAATTTGAACTAGCTCTTGATTTGCTCGTTTTAAAGAAATTAATGTAGTGAAAGTATCTGGGCTACCATCCATAGGAGAAGTATCAGCTCTAAGGTCTAGGTCCCTAAGTAAAAATAAAATCATCATAATAAAATGGCATTGCTTTTTTTTTGTACTAGTACATAAAATATATTTACACACTTGAGTTCGTCTATAGGCATATTCAATGTCATACTAAAATGAGCAGGTCCAATCGTGAGCGTTGTGTCCGTTTTCCCCAAAGCATCCGAACTTAATTCCCAGTTCAACGTATGCGTTCCAGCATTTCTTGCATACATTCCACTCATCGTCTGAACCTCCAAGTTATCAAATGGTGTTCTCAACTCAATGTTCCCAGTTACAAAATCTTCACGACTTTGCCAAGTTGTTACCAAATACATCTGGAAAGTTTATATGGAAATTTAAATAATAAGAAGCGATAAATACCTTATTAAACTTCTTTACCTCTTGGCGTGTTGGATGATCCGAAGCAGCATTCACGTTCATTTTTTTCTCCATTTGTGTCAAATCAATCGTAGCATCAAATCTGAGGGACACGGGTTGTTCAATTTCTCTTATATCTATTCGCCCACTCACAGATTTAACACTCAGCTCGTTCTATAGAAAATAATTTATGCTTCATGTTTTAAAAATTAATATTGCATTAGATAGAGCAACTTACACGCAGACTAGCACTCAACTGTGCATTATCACTGCTGAAAATAAGGGCAAAATTTCGAATTGGAAATTGAGCAGTTGGCTCTGATTTTGGTTTATTTTCTGCTGATGGAATTATCTCATATTCCAATTTGACTACTTTAGCCCAAGTCAAAGGTGAATAAAAGTGAAAGAGTTGACTTTCGGGTACATTTAGACGTTGAGTTTTTGGAGTTTCACGCCTTCTTCGTCTTTTTCTTTCTTCTTCGTCATCTTCGTCCTCATCATCATCATCGTCACTTTCTTCATCCACGGCAGCAGCTGCCCGGTCAGATTCTAAGGCTTCTGCCAAAACACTTTGATCTCCATATCGAATAAACAATCCACCCTATTTGTTAAAAAATCTCGATGAAAAAAATAACTTATAAAAATTCAGAACAGGTTCTCTATTCTAAACTAATGTTATAAAGGGGGAAGAACAGAATATAAAGGCTGAATGCGTTGAAAGCGCTACGTAAAAAATACTTTGAAACTATGAGACAAATTGTGAAAGTTGTGAATAAACTTATTCGATTTAGTAAATCCCTGGACACTTTGAATCATCCCATCCCTGATTCCTTTCCTTAACCCCAAGAGTAGTTAAAGGAAAACTTGAAATCAGACTCCCTCGTCTGGGGCTCTTTAAAGTAAAAGGTGAGAAATCAATGTAGAGAAAATTGAAGAGAGAAAGGTCCGTCGAAAAAAAAAGAAGGAGGGTGTCTATGGGGAAATTAGGGAAAACTAGTCAAGTCGTAGTGTAAACTCACTTCTTTCCATTCGGATCTAGACCTCCACCTTGTATGGACACCGAAATTGTACAAATCACTCTCCAACTTGATGGCTGGAGTAAGATTGATTTCCAGTTCAAATAATCCAGCGTATGGAGTCGTGATTGTGATTTTCTCATTGAAACGAAGCAAATCCTAAAAATTTATCATATAGCATAGCGAAGGACTATATCCTTCTAAATTTTATAAATAGTGGAATTTTAAATTCTTACCAATAAATTTAGTTCAACAGACACATTGATAGGACCTTCACGTAGGAGTAGGGAAAGGCCGAGGTTAAATATAGACTCTTTTACAACCAAATTGAAAGTACTACGAATAGTTGGATAGACAATCGTGTCAATTTCAATTTGTGAATTATAAATCACAGCTGGCATTGCATTTTCTCGCTCTTCCTCAGATCGCCCACCTTCCAATTTGTATCCGACCTATGGCATTAGACGTAAATTAAGAAAGAGCCCAGTAGTAGCCAATATTTTAGTTTATCTTCTGTTTTCCTCATGTACGCAGTAATTAGATCATGCGTTTGGAAATTAATTGCAAAGCACTTTCTTGATCATCAACATCCCACTCAATAGAACCATCAAATTTCACCTTGTTGAGAAGACGAGTAATAAAATTTGGGTTTGAAGGCAAAGGCAAGGCAAAAACGAGCCCAGTCTCTTCCTTAATGTGCTACTCATTTATTATTGCCAATTTCACGGCTAATTTCCTCTCACTAAAGATCACTGGATTCTACTATCCGACTATGCACTAGACTAGAGTTTGGTGCAAATAATCTGGGTAATTTTTCCTTCTTCCCCTCCTCTCTCATTTCAGGGTGAAGAGGAGGTCGTAAACATCCAAATGAGTGGAAAAGGTGCTAGAGTATGAGATTGAGAATGAGAATCCAATCCAAACATTTATCGCGTCACATTCTTCTACCCCCAAACCAAACGATTCTAGTCTAGTCTAGTCTCATGCATGTGACTATAGTGTCTTGAAATGACTCAATTACAGTTCGAGATAAAAACAATCACAATTTTTTTTTGCTCTGAGACGTTGCTTTAGCAAATTCAGTAAGAAGACTAAATAAAATGCTCAAATTAATAAATATTTATACAAACCTGATTTTCATTAACTGAAAATGAGACTTGGCTATGATAGACCAGTTCATCCATGAGAATCCAATCCAAACATTTATCGCGTCACATTCTTCTACCCCCAAACCAAACGATTCTAGTCTAGTCTAGTCTCATGCATGTGACTAGTGTCTTGAAATGACTCAATTACAGCTCGAGATAAAAACAATCACAATTTTTTTTTGCTCTAAGATGTTGCTCTAGCAATTTCCGTAAGAAGACTAAATAAAATGCTCAAATTAATAAATATTTATACAAACCTGATTTTCATTAACTGAAAATGAGACTTGGCTATGATAGACCAGTTCATCCTCAAAGGAATTTTTGATAATCATCGTAACCTTCTTAACTTCGACCAATGGAGTAGTTCCCTCAAAACGAATATCAAAAGTTTCCCAAGACTCGATGACCCATTCACATTTGGCAGCTACGCCAACATCATTCAACTCAGCCTTCAGTTCCACCTGCAGCAATTAACCCAAATACAAAGCCAAAAATAAAATTTAAGCAAAGAAAAGTTGGACGGACGAACGTATATTTTATTTTTTGAAATTTTCATCCAAGGTAAAATGAAGTTTTGTGATATGGGATGGAAGTGCAAATGAGGCTAGAACAGGACATTACCTGAGCACTATCGATTTTGGCCAAGGCGTTAATATTCTTGAGAGGCTCCCATGGACTCGTGAAAGTGTAGAATACCTGGAACTCTTCCCAACTTCCACTCCACTCAAATCCCGCCTCTAAACCTATCACGGCTCCAGGCCATCCTAATTGACATGCTAATCGAGACTCGTCCCCGATTGCATAGTTTAAACTTCCAAATATTTTGTCCAAGTTTGGATGAGATGTCGTCAGCTCAAAACCTAGAGCACCGTCCTCCTCAAGTCTCGGTGTTCCTGAAGAAGCCATCAGTTCAAAAACATTATAAACTTATCTTGAGTATTTTTGTTCATTTTTACAACCTGTGATTTTAAATCCATATTGAAAACTATCAGCATAGACTCCAGCCCAAACCAATGTATCTGAATCATCCTGTTGTCCTGCCAAGACCCTAAGCTGGAAATTTGGAGAATCTGGAATCGTTGACTTGAAATGAAGTTCGGCACGAGTGTACCAAATTTCCTTGTAGGTTCTTGGAATCCTCCATTGGCTCGCCATGTTAATTTCTTGTCCTCCTGGAAGCTATGATGAGAAATAAGCAACAACAAAAAACATCAAGTCCGAGATTTAGCCTTACCTGAATGTCTAAATCAGTTTTATGCCTCAAAGGTGTCCATTGTGTGTGAGTCATGCTAGCATTGATAACGCGATACTCTGGGAAGCTTGTCGTCAAGTTTGCTTTGAGTCGCCAAGAGAAAGATGTATGCGCTGAAGGAGAGGGTGAGGATTGACTTGTCATTTCTTTACTTTCTTCACTTTCATTCTCATCTTCATCTTCTCCTTCTTTATCATCTTCCTCAGGGTCAAGAAATTGCAAATTTGAGGAAATTGTCCCAGATACTTTATCTCGTCCAAGTTCGCCCCAATTCCCATCAACGTCAATTAGACAATCTCCTTTCTTCTCACAATTCAACCTAATTTAATATTTTATTTACGAATGGAATAAGAAATAGAAGCTTATTTTGCCTAGACTCATTTTAAAACAATGTATAAACACGCAGAATACTACAACTCCGAAATGTGTGGCTTTATTTCCAATTTCAAATAATCTAAACTGGAATTGAGATTACTGTAGTAGCTATTAAACTAAATACATTGGAAATAAATTCTGAAGTGTCCTTCCTTAAAGTGTTAAAATACTGTAATGTCTGTAAATCGAACCTTAACGATCTTGATTTATTTGAACCATTTAAATTTGCAATCTAATCGGCAGTGTGACCTTTAGCTAAGGTCAAAACCATTCATGATCATTAGAATTTTAGTTGATCGCTTTTTGTTGCAAAAGATTGATTATATGGAAAGATGCGTGCATAAGCAAATGTACTTGCAAGTAAAATTTGAGATTTGAAGTCTTACCTTAGAACTAAGGAGACATTTCGTACGTCTTGAAATGGAGTTGAAGCTCCAAGAGTGAGTTCATAGCCAAGGTGGGTTGGATTTGAGATTCTTCTGTTGAGGCTCGTAGGTCTAAGACGAGCATTAAGATGCAAATGTTCTCTTCCATCCCAACTCAGACTCCCCATTACACCTCGACTCTCGTCATCTGTACAAAGGAGACACGAGACGGGAATTTGATGAGACTTTCTTCCTCTACAACATCACATTATCATTACCCACCTCGTTTCATCCCTAACCCTTACATCCATCACTTCATTCCATCTCAGATCATAATACCTACTCCTATATCAGGTCAACGAATGACCTTTGTTTAATTGCGTACGTATCAAAATAAATTATTTACCTTCAATTTTATGTCCAGCCAACAAATCAAAGTGACGATCTGGATGACTGAAGACTAATTGGAGACGTTGATGATGTGAGGTGGACAAGTCCATAAAATAAACAATAGAAAACTTTTTGCTTGGATCTTGTGTAGCATCCCACTTGTAGTCCAATTCAAAAAACGTAATCCCAGAATCTTCCTTCATTCCCATGCGAAGAAGAATGTCCGGAAACTTCCTGTGTGCATATCGAACCAAAATTCTATTAAGTTGTAGTTCGGGTCCTTACCAAACTTCCTTCTTAATTGTCAAGAAACAAGAGTCTCAATAAATAAATTACATGTAGATACAACATCCCCCAAGTTTATAATCTTATACGGGCTATAAATCTGAAGAGGAAGGAAACATATGAATTTGGGTCAATTTTCTCATAATTACTTCCCCCTTGCTGTGCTATGGCCGAGTGACCTCTAATATAAATTTAGATTGCACGTTCCATTTCTAAGGATTTTATAAAAATCAAATGCCATTGCCACTGCCATTATGCACGTGAATAAATATTTTGAGTTCTTTAGACTTGACCAATTTCACAGAGAGGCAAGGGAATAGTAAAGTTGTTGAGATCAATAGGAACAAAGACTTTGTTCTCCCGGCGGGTAAAGGAAAGAAAAGACAAGGAAGGAAGGAAAGAAGACACCATAAGCTCCTTAGTTAGGACTAAAAATTATTCATTCATCATTCCCATGGCCATGGAACACATTTAGTTAATTGAGTTTTCTCTCTCAACTCACGAGCTCAAATCTGTCCGGAGGATCCAACTGAATCCCTTGTCCGTCTCAAGATCACTCGTCACCAAATAAAGCGTTGGTCCTATGTTGAGCTTTGTGTACACATTATGAGGTCCTTTTCCTTTGTTGTATCCAACGTGTCCAAGTTCCAATGAATTCTTAGATCCACCATAGTCACTCTAAATATACAAATAGAGTATAGGCAAAATGGGTCAGAAATTCCTTTGACTCTGATTAAATGAATAGTTTCAATTAATTGTGTTTAATTGCTCTGTCCTTACACCCAGGATGAGTTTAGCTTCCTTGTCATCCTTATAAACATGAGAGGATAATTTGAGGAGTTTAAACGTTGAGGCTTGAATGGAACATTTTCAAATCCTTGTCAAGTCGTTGACGTCTCGTCCGATCCACATAATCCACATCAACATTGATACGATGAGTTCCAAACCAGTCTGCACCAAGTTTTCCCTAGAGATTCATAAATGACTCGTTATTTTATCCCTAGCTAATAGCCTAAGATTAGTTAATCCTCCTGTCAACGTCTACCCTTGTACATTTAACTTAAGTCATCAAGTTCTGCACTGTTAATTAAATTAATAAAAAAAAATTTTGTAGTTATATAGCCTATGAGTATACAGACAGTAAAATCGCATTGTTTGTTTGAAGTTTAAGTTTTAAAGGAAGTTGAGTATATGGATTCCCTTGTGATGTGGATTTGGGACTTGGACTGGGACTGGCTGCTTACCTGATAAACGCGTTGAGCCGTTTCCTCGACTTGTAGTTCAAGTTGGAGAGGGTGCTGATTGGAGGCTGTAATATTCCATCCAATTTGTAAGAACGTCAAAACCCCTGGTGCTCTTTTCAAGGATAATGAAGTTTGCAAATTTTTGTCTGTAAAGAGAAGACGGAGAAAATGGGTTTAGCTTTTTTAAGCTCACGCCTCGCTGAATGCTCCATCCCTGCTCCCTGCCATGTTCCTCATGTAAGTAAAAAAAAAGACAAACGAGAGGAGGAGAAAAAAGAACAAGTGAGTAGAGCATCCTTTGCTATTTATTGGCTTTTCTCTCTCTCTCAACTTTTTTTTATACTTTAACCCTTCCACTGCATTAACGGTTCGGTTCACTACTACTACTACATGAGATGCGTTATGCCTATGTGTGTGTGTGTAGTTGAACAACAAACTCTGTCTGAAGAAAGCAAAAGCAAAAGGCTTTTCACTTTTATTCTATCCAGCCTCAGCCTCAGCATCTCATTTCCTTGAGTTACGTGATAGAAAATAGAACATGCCTGGAGCGTATCGCAGGTTAATTGCTGAATCCAGAGATTTCCCTCGTGAATTTAGTTTTCCGTCCAAACCCCATTCTCGGGAACGAGAGGGTTGAGAAATCCGTAAGAGCCATTCATAGTCACTCCCGTCGTAAGTGCGATGAACAGAGGCAGAGTGGCGGATTTTCATTTGGTCACGATCTGTCCAAGAAGGTCCGGGCCCAATTCGAGCTTCTCCCGCATAATCAAACCCATTTTCATTGCACTTCAAATTAAAAAAAGAAATTTAATACATCAGATCAACGTTTTTTAAAATTTAGATAATGATCCCCTGCCCCAGTGTATAGTAAAAATGCCTGGGTAATCTGAATTGAGTTATAAAGGAACAAAAGTCACAGGATATCGGAGAACTGAGTGCAGCACAGTGGATAGGATGACTCTGTATCTTTACCGGCATTGAACTCTAGAAGTCTAGTCTAGAGAAATCTTAGAGCTGCTTAACCCTTTAAAATCGTTACAAAATTTCCGGGTGGGTTCTCATGCATATAACAAACTGGGTGGATGCTTTTCTTCCTGGAAGAAAAAGACTGGGTTGCTGTTGAGCTATGCCCTCGTCATCGTCGTAAGAAGAAGGAAAGGAATAGAAACCTGATACTTCCAAGATGCTCCCAAATTATAGTCAGGAAATTCTGAAAAGTCGAGGTTGAGAGTCGTATCGATTTGTGTTGACTCTTCTTCATGTTTGAACTTGCTTATCGTTGACTTCCATCTAATAGTTTCAGGATTCCTAGCCGCCTCTGATATTTTGTAGTCTGTATCAAGGACTAATGTCAAACTCGTGTCATTACGGGATCCTCTCAACTCAACATTCACTTCCTTCCTTTGCCCAAGATCAAATCCAAGGTTCCCCTCATAGGAAATCAAACCATTCCCTTCCTCGATTTTCACCTTCCCTGTTCATAATAATAATAATAAATAAGTTCTACTAGCATCAGTCATAACTAGTCTAGTCATTTTGATCTTCCCAATTCCTTAATTGGCTCTTCTCAACCAAAAACTTACAATCCAATTCCTCACTTCAAAGAGTTTTCCCATTTTTTATGTACCTTATCCTCTTAATTCAAATATTTTTTGACAAATATTTTTCAAATTCATTCGTCCAGCATTCAAAATCCTTCTTGGCGCTAGGATTAGGATTATTATTTTTTTTTCATAAAATTTTTAATTTGTACTACGTAAATTTACTCGCCCAAGAATTTCTCTCACTTAAACTGTCAAAATCCTTCAAAGTAATTTGTTTTCTCTTGAGTGCGCAGCTAATACTCTTTGAAAATAAGACAGAAAGGCGACGAGGCGAGGAAAAACCGCAAACATTAAATTCCACTCAATTCCTCCCGCCTTCCTTACCTTTAGCATCCAGAATTTTGTTGGCATTAAGAGTGATGAGCATTTTGGGCTCTAGGACTCTTCTTCGGTTTGCATTTTGAGTCGTGTCATAGGAAATGTGGGTCTTCAATATGACAGCAGTTCCCGCAACCAGGGAAATGTTCATCCTTCCATTAGACAAGTCTTTGCTCAATTCCCCTGAAACAAATTCAACAATTGGTGTGTGAATAACTGGCCTAGCCACTCTTCAACGGCCATCACTCAAAACCTCAAGGATCTTAGGGAAATCATGCAGAAATCTTGGATGGACCACAAAGTCTCTCTAATTTTCCAAATCTTGGAGAAAAGACCAAGTCAAGCGAGCTAAGAAGGATTTATTCTTTCGTATAGAAATAATACCAGGCTTTTTTAAGCTTTCGTTGTTTTGGCACGGCACTTAAAATTTATTAGCGCTTAATCGAACTAACAGCTAGAACAGGAAGATTTGTTATTAAAAATAAAAAAAGCAAAAGCAAAATGTCTCTAATGTTAGGGTATACGATGTTCCATGGATTTAATTTTCTTAGAAGGAAAGATTGGAGGTACGAGAGTGAGGGAAAGATAAACTTGGAAGTTAAAACCCAAAGGAATGAGATGGCGGGAAAGAAATAATTAGAAGATAAGATAGTTGGCTGGCCTATCCTTGTGTAGCGAAGGCGTAGGATGGGAAAACTAGTGCTAGGTCTAGCTTTGCTTACCTGAAACCTCAAACTCGTTGCTGGGAAGCTTGACTCCAAAAAGAAAGTCTTGATTAAGTCTATTCAGATCAAAGGCCAAGTCGAGGACCTGAGTGTTCTTAGACCCTTTAATCTCGTACGTGGCAAAGAGTTTGGTTCGTTTCTATAATCACATAAAGCAATAATGTTTCATTTTCAAACTCTCTTCTATCTCTGTCTCAAGGGGGCATGCAGAGTGGAAAAACATTCTTAGAGAAAATAACCCTACGCTGTATTTATACCCTCATCTTCACCCTAATTAACAAATCTTCAAAATTAGACTAAGGGAAAAAACAGGTTGAAGGCCCAGATTTTTTGAATATTATTTGACTAGACTAGCCAATGGGCGAACCTCTTCTTGGTTCCATTCATAGTGAAGTCGAGTTGACGTAAGATCCGAGTCAGCCTTGTCTACAGAGAGAGTGAAATGAGCTGGTCCATTGAGTGGAAAGTAGGGAGACAGCAAGTCATCCTTCTGTGAGTTTGGACTCAGACTAAAGAAGGAGGATCGACATAGTTTGAGTCCAAGAGTACTTCCGACCAAGTCACCCGTGCACACTGGACTCAACCCGGACACTTGGCCAGCCACATGAAAGGCATTCCCTTGCATAAACATCACGTCCGACCTGAGAAACACAAGAGTCACCCAGTCAGGAAAATACACAACCCCATTCCTTTCTTTCTTTCTCTTCAAAGGGAAAGCAAAAAAAAAAAACTGAAGCTCATGGAGCGAGAAAAGTAAACGAGGCGGGAAGTCGAGTCAGCGTCAAGCGTGATGATTCGTCAACCCTCTCTCTGATTCCGCCATTCCCGCCCTATAACTCATTTCAATCTTTGCAGCATGATTATTTCAATTTCTCATTAGATTCCAAGGATTTTAAACTTTTTGAGGCATCACTTTTCAAATACACCTTGTCAGAAATCCAATCGAATATTCAAAAAAATCAAATCCTTCTAATGCTATGCTAGTAGCAGCAGTAACACACACGCACATACCTGTACTCCAACAATTCCAATTTTGTTTTTGGAAGTCCAAATTCAGCTTGTAACAACTCCATTCCTTTCATATGTACATTTGCCTCCATCGACGTTGAGGAGCGAAGATGAGCTTTGACTTTGATGCCTGTCTGAAGATCTGGCGTTCCCAGTACCATGCTTCCCATCACCGTCAAAATCGCACTACACACGTCCATTTCAATTTCCAAACAGAATAATAAAAAAATTCAATATTAATACTCAAGTAAGTATTTGACATCCAAGCTGTAGCCTTGTACAAATTTTTGATTTTTAATTTATTAAAAATATAGTTGCATTGAATAAATTCAACTACAGGAGCAATAGCATGTAAAGAAAAAGTGAAAGCATGTTTTCTCTTTAGTTTTTCCTACGGGTATTAGAATAGTTGGCGAAACATACCTTGGTTGAACCTCTCCCCTGAGTTTGAATTCAGGGACGGGAGAGTTGGCACGGAAGTTCTCAACATCTATCATCATCCCCGTGGCCTTCATCCGAAGTAAGGCTGAGGCTTGAGCACTTAAATTTAAAGGAAGCCCAGACCCCGTCGGAATGATATATGAGGAATCCAATAGCATCGCCGACTTTTGCCAATTTGTATCCTACACATTTATTGAAGAAGAATGGGAGTAGTAGTATACTCAGATACGAAACCAACGGAGAAAAAAAACTATCTCGGCTTTAGACTCAAAAACCAAAAAGAAAACCTTAAACACACTTTTACATATAATCTCCATTTCTTTTCCCAGCCAGTCAGCCGGTATAACATAAAATTCAATGCAATGCAATGCAAGTGCAATGCCATGGAATGAGAATCCTCTCAAAATAGAAAAGAAAGAAAGGAGTATGCATGCATGCAAACTTAACATCCATCAGATTCGATTTCGACATGTCATGACATTCCCAACCAATTCAATACTTGAACGAACTAGACCAAAGAGTATAGTAGTCCAAGTATTTGCTCTATCTGCATCTGTTAGTAAATCTCACCTTAGGCAATACAATACAATTAGATCAACCAAATCTTTCCATTCAAATCACTTGAAATAACATTTGACCTTTGGCGGTTCGTTACGTTTGGTTTCAAATATTGCCGGGAATATCATTGACCTCTAATGACCATATACAAAAATTAAGCAAATTGATACGTAATGATCAACTAACCTTTTCAGCTAATCGTTTAAGATAATAAGTCGGATCCAAAGCTTTGAGCAAATTTTTATGCTGTGCTGCTCCAACTTTTCTATCAAAAAATACTTCATTCCCAAACGTTCGTAGGGATAAGGAAGCCTTCAAAAATTACAAATAAGAAATTCTAAAGAATTTTTTTGGTTAGAAATTTTACAGCATGAGTCACATACGATAGGATCGCTATAGTATCTCCGATGAGCATCGTATTCTTTTTCTCTAAGCTTATTCAGTCGACTTTTACTCGGCAGTGCTCGCTTTGACCTCAATGAAGCAACAATTCCTTCCAAATTTTTATTTGCAAATTTTCCTTGTGGGCCAAATAATGATTCAATGTAGTGTTCAAAATTTTCCATGCGGAGTGTTGCCTGTTTGGTAGAAAAATCAAAAGGCCTTATAGTGAAAAAAATGTAAAGAATAATAAAACAATTGGATTATTTTTCCTGACCACTGAGGGTAAATAAAAATAAAAGTTAAGGTTGAGTGCCCTGTCCATACGTAACGTTATTACGTATCCTTAGGCAGAAAAAAGAGTCAAGAATAAGAGTCTTACTTCAAACACATTGATGGATTCTCCAAAAAGATCCACGGTCAAATTGAGTGCAGCAGATCTGGGAAGATAGGAGTTTTGTGAGAAAATCAGGTTGCTATCAAGTCCAATGCCTGGAAGCAAAAAAAAAACCCAAAGAAAGAAAGTTGTCAATGTAAGTTTCTTTACAAAAAGTAGCAAGTCTGTTATGAGCCTGCCTGCCCAGGGATGAGCAGTCAAAATGTGTAACATGTTGATAGGATCATACCAGCTCAATACTTTTCCTCAATTTTTAGTCATATTCAGTTTAGAAAACTTGCATTTTTTGTCAACTTCCTTTTTTCTGGTAAAGTAAAGTGGATCATGACAAGTAATGCGCACTTACTTAGCCATAGCCACTCAGTCGGTTCACTAGCCTTTTTTTAGCCCAAGCCGGGTATTTCTTTCGCACATGTGTCTGGTAAGCCATTTCAACCGATTCAGGATTGGATATGACCTTAGAATTCGTTTCGTTATTTGCAAAAACACCAAAAAACCCTTTAGATTTTATGTAAAACAGAAGTGAGTGTCATATTCATAAATTTGAACGAGTTGTTGCAAAAAAATTAAGCAATTTGCCCTCGGGGGAAACTATCTACCAGTTTTCTATTTTGAATCTAGCAGCCCCTGTCAAATTTTATGTAATTTCTTCCGCGTAGAGTTGATTTCTGGCATATAGGCCTTACCCAAGTTGAAATCATCATAAAAAGTTGAGACTTCCAAATTGCGAGAGAATTTTTGTGCATTAGATGCAAACTTTTTGGACAACTTTTCGTCAGCAACGAGTCCCTGAAGTTCAGCTTTGCTCGGAAGTGCCGTTTCTTGCATGTTTTTTAGGTAAGTCCACACAAATGAGCCGACTAGACATGAACGAACATCAAGAATTGCTTAAAAATTTCCACATAAAATGCAATAATGTGTAGATACCTTGATTAACTTCTTCCTTATCGAGCATATCTTTGATCCATATGACAGTAGCGTAAGTGGGACATCTCATAAGGGCTAAAAATGCAGCTATCCTAACTTCTGAATCTTCTTCCCAATTTTCAAATAAAGTTTTAAATAATGTAACATCTGTTGTGCAATCCATGCGTCTAAATGCAGAAATCTCATTAATAATATGCAGAAAAATTATAACTGCTCACTGAAATTTTTTAAACCTATATGCATCAATAGCTGCAACTCGAATTTCCATTACGTCACTTTTCTCTGCACATTTTTGAAGAATATTATTTATCCCAGGTGAAAGAATTCCAAAATTTCCAATTCCTTTCAAATAAGTCAGAACCTAATTATAAATTTCCAATTTAATTTAAATTTGCTGTCTTTGAGGTTTAATTAAGTTGATTTGATTTGGATTGAATACCCTAAGGACATCACTTGGAGTTTTGGTTGAGCATCCTTGAGCTGACATTTTCTCATACATTTGTGTAAGGAGTCGAATTGGTCTATCCTGAGTACATTTGGGCGTGTGTCTACAGTAGGCATGAGATAGAGATGAGAGCGTGAGGATGATTTGAGGGTAAGTGATCCTCGACTTGATCAAATACACCACCGCATTCATGAGAGACAAATCTGGTTTAGGAATGAAGGTTAAAGAAGCGATCCATGACTCGATCGTTCCTTTGGAAGCATCTCCTCGGTTAATACGATCCGTAATTACTCCGACTGAGGCGGCTGTGCCAACTGCTTCCAAAGCATCATCAAAAAGAGTTCTAAAGTTCCACAAGAGAAAAAAACCATTAGCCGACTCTGTGCCGTCTTCTCGGTGAAAGCAGAAAAAATGACAAAACAACGGGCGGGCAAATTAGGGTTAAGTTTTTGTGGACTACGACGTCTAAGTACAAGCAAATGCAAATCCATGGATGCATTTGAGGTGTAAAATGAGTAAGTGAAGAACTTTGGAGGATAATGAGCCAAAAATGAGTTTTACCTGTCACCATGACAAATATTAGTTGCTTCTTGGCTCAGTTTCCCCATATCAGAGTAAGGAAGCCCACGAAGTACATTCACGAGTGATTCAAACAATTCCCCAGACTCTCCACGCACTTCTTCCTAATATTTACCAAAAAAGAGAAAATAATGCAATTTTTTTAATGTAAAGCTTCCTCAAGGTTCTTGTACTTTTCCTTTGGTCTGGATTTCAAAATATATAAGGGTAATTTAGCGTCCGCCTAATTTTGAGATCATTTAATCCTGTTGTTCTAAATGAGTTGGGTAGAAGAACATCGTGACGTAAATACCTTAACAGATGAGCAGAAAGTGGCTAGGGCAGTTTTGGCGGCAGCAAAGTCACTCAACGTTTGGCCCAGGTGGTAGTCATGTTTGAAAAGTAATGACTCTCTCCGATAGACAATTCCAGCCTCTTCACTAATTACCAAAGCGAGGGAAGGAGGGAGCGTGGGTAAGATGTAGGACAAACTCTCATCTCCTCCAATCCCAATTCCGGTCACATTCTCAGGATCATGGATCGCAAAGATTTTCAGGTTTTGCAAAACGTTCGTCAAAGCTCCAGCCGTCCCGCGAGACAAGGACTGCAAACGATGACGCTCTAAACATCGAATTTCAGTCAACAAATTCCTATCCACGACATGTTGACAATCGCTAGTTGAAGACACGGCAGGCATGGATTGATGTAACTGCAAAATAATATACGTACAAAATATCGCATTGTCCCATAATAACGAAATTTTGGCCAAATAAATTTAAATCAACTGCTAAAACTACAAATGCAAAGAAAATAGTCGGGAATTCTATTCTTTATGCAGCTCACCGTTCCATAGTAACAAAATTTTGGCCAAATAAATTTAAATCAACTGCTAAAACTACAAATGCAAAGAAAATAGTCGGGAATTCTATTCTTTATGCAGCTCACCGTTCCGAAACTGTAGGGTGTGCCCTGAACAGATGATAAAATCCCAAACTTGTCACCGCAGGAGCTGATGTCTTTAATCCTCGTGATTGTCAAGCTGCTGGAAGTCGCGAGTCCCAATTTGTAGTCAACTTTGCATTTCCCATGGACGTCATCCTGTTTTGGGCAAAATACAATATAAAAGAAAAGGTCTGAAGATGCGAGAATCCACACGTTGAACGCATATTCAGAATTTTCTTATTTTGTTTTCATTTCGACTGGCATGAAAAATCAATGGTTGTATTTTTATCAATTTAAGTATGACCTTATGACCTGCCCAAGGGGTTAGATGGTTTGACCTAGTTATTTCATAATTAATTAGACCTGATTGAGATAACAATGATGGGATGTTCTTGAATGAAAAAATGTTTTCCCCATGGACATAAGGGCAGACCATGAATGAGAAAAAGTCTGGAGTTGTATGTATTTATGTGAGGGCGGTTTCCCGCAAGGCAGGCGGCAAAACCAACAACCACCCCTTTAGCTTTCACCATTTCGGAGACACCATATAACATTTATTCTCACATTTCCTCCAATTCCATTTTTACTTCCTCCGCTCCAACTCCTATAAATCACATTACCTCGAGACCCTCTTTTTTTTCTTCTCAACGCTTTTCTCCTGGTTTCTGTCCCCACAGTCCTTAACCACAGTGAAACACTCTCCCTTTACACTCACCATTTACAGTGATGGGACCCATGGGGAGTCCATCTTATTTCAAATCCAGAATTATTTTACCATTCTCCTTCTCCAGCTTTACGTTACGCTCACGTAACACAACACATATGCCTTGCCATACGCTTATAGTATTTTCACTTTTTGCCATTTGTGGAAAAAAGCGAGAAAAAAACATGATATAATTATACTTTTTGCATCTATTTCGCAATTTTCGAAGTTTCTGACTCCTTTTGTATGCATTTCTTTGACTGTAATTAAAATGGCCAGTCTTAATTAATTTTAAAACTAAACTAACTGACCTCTTCACCCTTGTGTTCCAAATCTAATCTCCTCATTGTATTTTGAAAAGTGGAGAGAAGACCACGTTTGACGTTCAAGGCCAAAGTTGATTCACCGGGGTCTGGACAAATTTCTTCAATCATTCCGTCAGCGTAGGAAAATCTGCAAAATAATTGCATGTATGAATAAATATAATTTGTTTTGTAGAATTTGGGTTATTTATGGCAAATAAAAATGATTGAGTAGACACTCGAGGTTTCATACCGGATGGGGAATTCTTCAAGAGCTCTACTAAGTTGAGAGTCCTGAGATTTGAAGTGGTGCTCATCCGATTGTCCTCCATTTCCCCCAGGGCCAGGACTATAAGATTGCCAAACTGCTACATCTCTCATCTGTTGTATTTAAAATATAAACCCATGCAAATTTAATTCATTTCATAATTTTCCCTTCCAAGAAAAAAAATTGTTGTAGAAAGAATGAGTGAAAGGCGGGAAGGATAAACTTACGTATAAAACCGCATCACACGCTGAGAAGAATTTGATGGCCACTTGGGAAGACAAGTGGAGGCCAGACTGTTCAGTTCTTCCTGACTCAATGGACGTCGTTCCATTTATAACGTAGTGGTAGGCGTAGATATTCCCAGCCTTATAGTGAAACTTATTGCCCTCTGTAATTTGACCAGAACACGGGAGGTAAATAAAATATCCTCTTTACGGCTCCCGCCGTCCAGCAGCTGCTGCGGGATTTTATTTTATCCTTTTGTCTGAACAAGTTGAGTGTGAAACATAGGACTACACTAGACTATTACAGACTAAAGCTAGAATGGATTAATCATCTCAATAACAACTTCATTCCCTCTTGTCTATCTAATTAGTACAAATAATCTCATCATTCGTTTCATTTCTGTACCTTACCTGTACATTTGGCTGGGCCACAAATACTTCTTTCTCGAGCTGGACCTACACATGATTTTTTATTAAGTATATAAAAAATACTTTGGCTTAATAATTTTATTGACTTTGGCTTGGCTTACTCGCTCCAATTGAGGTAAGATAAGCTAATAATATTAAGAGAATTGGAATCTTAGTCCAAATCAGTCTAACACGGCAGGAACACTTTTTGAAAATCATGGTCTCCAAATCCATACGGTGATACAATTTAGAATTTTTATGATCAATATTGTTAATGTCAAAACATGATTTAAAAATTTTGCTGGGCTAATTAACAAACACTTTAAACTTTTGCACACAGGTTTTCAACTATCTTTGTTTTGTTAAAAAATTCGCCAACCAAGACTGACACGTTGGGTTTGCCAGCTCACGAGTTAGCTGAGAGAATTATAATTTTGCTCAATAGGGAGATTTGACTAACTGGATTTTTGATTGAGTGAATTGGGTGTCGTCTTGGTCGTGTTCTTCTTCCACTATGGTGAAATATACGAGAGTGAGAAAAGTGATAACGTGTGGCTCAAGAAAAGATATTGGGGATGACTTGGATGAAAGGGACAAAGGTTAACAGTTTCCTTACTCCACTTGGCTCACTCAGATATGACAAGAACTTT
The DNA here is from genome assembly GCA_009869925.1 of Thalassaphorura encarpata. Lineage (NCBI taxonomy): Eukaryota > Metazoa > Arthropoda > Collembola > Poduromorpha > Onychiuridae > Thalassaphorura > Thalassaphorura encarpata. The sequence goes on from WJEZ01000146.1 coordinate 38,605, forward strand.
AAAATCCCATCAAATAAAAATATATTCATTTCATTCATTACTAAATCAAGACTTCATACTAAACTCTAATCCCACTCAATTAATGTTTTTTTGCATAAAATGAATGTAGTCAACAAAATTTATTTTTAATTTACATCTTTGTCGATAATAGGGAATCAGGGTGAGCCAATCTAGTTCCAGTCATTGGTCCCGTGGGCATATGCAATTGAATGAAGCATTTTTTTGCAGTATTTCAAGGTGAATTTGATTAGAATTGCATTTATTTATTACACACGTCTATTTCATTCAATATTTTGCTCTGGTGGTCATTTTGGGAATTATAGATTATGCAGGAATTACCAAGATGGCGACAAAACTTTTTATTTTAAATCTGATTGGCTAGGGATGTCTAATGTTCAAGCTTGAGTTGAGTTTGAGTTCCGGACGTGAGTTCCGTTTTGTGGGTCGCAAGGCTAGTGAGTCAATAGATGTTGACCTATATATTCAAATTGGTTCAAAATGTAGATGAAGCAATAGATAATCCGGCCAACACATCATTTCGTCCCATAGTAGTAGCAATAGCAACTAGCAAGATCAAATCTGTGACCCTTTCCCTTGAATTTTTTTATCTCTTCCAGTAGTGTCGTTAATCTTATCGTAATGCTCCAGATATAGTAGAAAAAATTGACGCATGTAAGAAGTACTACGTAACGTACGTGCCTCTTGAGTATTTTCTCATTCATGAATAAATATAATGAATCAATACAACACAAGACGAAAAAATTTAATAACACATGTTTGAATTTTTTATTAGAAAATTATTTACCAATCAATCAAAGACAATAATGGTCAACACTTTTGTTTTTATCTCGCCCATTTCAATAATAACTTCATCTTTTTTCCCATCTTCTCTGTCTACAAAGAAAGAATGACCCGAAGACGGTCCAACTTCTCAAATATGTACATTCTTAGCTCCCACACATTTTTACTAGTATTCATGATTTTTTTTTCTTCTTCATTTTAATGACCAACCCAATAGTCGTCATTTCATTTGCTACGCTTAATTAATTAATTAGCAATGATAAATCAGCACAAGTCACTAACACTATTGATTCATTTTCATTTACCCAGAGTCCAACTTCTTTTATTAGCAAGGTTAGTTGGACGCTTGACTCTACACACTAGTCTGGCCTTAATTAATCAAGTCATTAATTAATTAGGATTCATTTAAAAATTAATTCAAATTTTGAGTTTTAACAATAATTTCTCTAGGTTTTTCTTTATCCTTCCAACATTCAATTTGGTTTCTAATTTCTTGATTTGGTAGTAAATGATAATTATTTAATTAATTAATTACTAATTATGTGTAATGGGTTGGATTAGCCAGTACAATAATATAGGACATGATTTACATTTGATTGATTTTACAAATCAATTTTTGAGCACCAAGGAGCTCTTCTCAACAAGGCTAAACCTATTTATTTTTATTTTACTCTAAGGAAAGAAAGGGGTAGTCTGCATTGCACTTTTCACTTACACTTTTCTCCAAGGTCATTCATTTTCCGTTGACTTTCTCCACGAAATAAAATTCAAATTATTCAGGGTGCACCTTGCACATGCACACACACATACATTTTATCTACTATACAAAATCCCTGTGGAAAAAAATATTTTTATGTGAATGTTTCTTTCATAACATTTAAATAAATCAAAAAACTTTTAAAAATCCCTATGACTCATTAATAAATCTAATTAACTAAAGCTAAGACTAATGGCTATGGCTATGGCTAAGACGACGACTCTGTTGTCAACTATGTCGATGTTATGTAATAATCCACAGCAGCATGGACGTTATACGAAGGAATCCCTATAAATATGTATTACATAAATAAAGTTTATTTTTTCTGTTCTGATTTCCCGGCCCAGCATGATCTACATACAAGGATAGAATTTATGTACAAACAACATGGGTTAGATGCCCAGGAATTTCCTTCTTTCTAACATTTCACCACCTATAACCACTAAATTGTCTGGAAAATATATATGTTGTCTCATCGTGTATTTTTATTTATTTAACACTACTAGCACTACTTACTTTAGCTTTATTCTATACCCATTTAATTTATTGTTCTTCTTTAGCTTTCAACAATTTATTAACATTTATTTGACAACTAGATGATTATTTTTGATTAGTCATTAGAATAACAATCTCACCTGTAAATAGTAGTATAGGAGACAGACTAGCACGGAATATTTTCCCCTGATTGGGGATAACTTTTTTACCTTATGTTATTGAGTGCAACGATGATGTGTAACAGTTAGGAGTCGAGTGGAACAAGAAACTCAGAATATATTTTAATAATAATAATCGTAGGACTTAATAATATATTTTTGGAAAACTTGTTAGAGTAGTTGTGGCTAGCTGTGTCCTGTGTGGCTTTTGGCCAACAAGTCATTTATCATAAAGATTCCTCCAAAAAGGGAAAGTAGGAAGAAGAAAAGTAGAGAATAAAAATAGTTAGTGTGATTGCAGGACTCTTGGCTCCCATTGTTGAATCCTGTCCAGACGTTGCACTTGGAATATTATTCTCATCTACTTCAGCCAATTTGAGAATGGAGAGTAAAGGATGATTGTGAATGGAAGGGTGATTGTCATTCACCATGTCACGTAATGTCTCCATAATCGGTAGACACACTTTCTGCAAAAAGGCAAACCAACCAAAGAAAATATTTAAACCATGGGCACATACCATGTACTTCCATTATTTAAACAAATTATCCATAAACCTAGTTTATTAATTAAGTTTAGCTTTGAGATGTGTGGTCAAATTAATCTGAAAATAATTTGAAGACATAGTGTGGCTAGAGGGGAAATTAAAATAGAAAAAGTATGCATGGGCATGGGGTAGTAGTAGTAGTAGTCTATTGAATTCTACTGTGGTTCATCTGATTGGATTGTGCAGAATGGCAAGTCTGGATGGAATGCTTCTGCTTTAGTTCAAAGCAGTGGTTCTACTTTGTCATCTCTAGTGTCAATAAAAGTCTAGCCGTGTGACAGCTCACTCTCACCATTTGTTCCCTTGACTCACTCACTCAGAGCTGAGCGGGAAGAAGAAACGAGTCCCGGAACCGGGTTCCTTGCTCTGAGTCTCCTGTGATTTTACTTTTACCCGGGTTTTATTCCATCCCATGCTTTTTCGAACCGGCTGGCCTGGCCTGGCCGGGCTAAGGCTTCCTTTCTGCTCCCTCAGCATTTTTTTTTCTTCACTGATTTGTCTTTTGGTGGTGGCAAGGGAAGGAAACGAGTTGTAAGCTGGGCTAGACTATCCATCACATCTTTGGCTTGGTTCTTGCCTAATCGGGCACATGATACTTCTACTATTACTGACTACTACATCCCTAGTATTCCTGTCAGAGATTTTCCTTCCCTCCCTCCATGCATATTCAATTCCAAATGGGGAAAAGCTAGAAGAGAAAGTCGTTGGAGAAAGTCCCTGATAAATCTCTAGGACATTAGATGTATGTTCCTGATGCCTAAATGCTTTAGACATATGCTTCATGCCTATGCCCTCATCATATTGAAAGCACGTGCTCTCATTCCACCGTTCTTAAACTCATGGCATTTATCATAACCAACGCTAGTAGTGCCTTGTGTAATAACACGTTCTTACGACCTCACCTTCTTCCTTAAAGGGAAGGATAGGAAGAAGCTGAGTGAGTGAGTGAGTGAGACTAGACTCCTGATTGCAAGATAACGAAGGGAAGGAAAAAGGGTTAAACTCACTTTCTCCTTGATCAGGAGTTCGTTGATGGGAGGGCGAACTGCAGGATCCAACTCATACTCTGCCACTGTCGCGTTGATGATCAGATTCTCAAATTCCCTCCGGAATAGTCCCAGGCGGCATTCATTCTGAAAATATTCATTCAAATGTATCCAGATTT
>WJEZ01000147.1:0-42514 GCA_009869925.1 Thalassaphorura encarpata
CCGATACACTCGATATGTATATGTAAATTAAGCCCAAAATATACCGAGTCCAACGAGCCATGCCATAATTTCGTAGGACCTCTGCAGTCAAAGTTACGAATTTTCAAAAATCGACAAAAAATTTTTTCTTCAAAAAGTCATATCTCCGAAATTTACCGGGTCCCGATTGATTTTATTGACGACATATATGTTTCGATGAATTTAACAGTGCAGGTATTCTTGTTTTCACAATTGATTCCATTGATCGAGTACAACTCTACAGTGTCTTCCATCATGGGGTCAAAATTTCACTCATCGATTCATTCTCATTTATCCAGAACTGTAGAAAGATATGAGGAAGTAAGTAATACAAAATTTTACTGAAAAATCAGTCTTTGATTATTTAGAATATATGCAACAAAGTCATCAACAAAAATTAATTAGTACGAGTACGGCAACAATTATAAATTTATTAATTGTACATTTATAAATTAAATTTGAACGTTTTTGCTCAATAGTTTGAATATCCACGTTTTGTACTTGTCAACACGGGTATAAACAGTGTAATAATTTGGATCACAACCTCCTGTTCTTCGGTAAACTCCAGAACTAAGAATTCCTTGTATATACCATTTACCCATTTTCCTCAAACATGAGTCCACCTCCAGAATCCCCATCGCAAGCAGACGGGCCTAAATAAATAATTGAGCAACCATTTATCAAATTTTGTTAAGAAAAGCCAAATATGACCAACCATTTAAATATCCAGCACAGAATGTAGTTGGTCTGCTATAAGCTTCTAAAATCTGATGACTATTTTTACATTTTTCAACACCAACTACTGGGAGTTGGACATCTTGCAATTGTTCTGGAAATTTACGGTTTACACCCCTTCCCCAGCCAGCCAACTAATGATGGTTACAGTCAAATTCAAATTTTGCGGGAACTGTATAATTGTATATACTTACCATTCCGTTGGCGCCACTTGTAACAACATCATCATCCTGAGGGATACAAACTGGTCGAACTCTTTCTGTAATTTCAACGTCCTACGTAAAATCGGTAAAAACATTATATGAGTAATATACTTTGTGCGTTCTGCTGTATTTTCTTTCACTCACTTGATTAAGCCATGCAATTGCAATATCATTTTTATAATATCTGCTTGAATATTTTGGAAAGATGTCAATTTCCTTAATTTCCCTCGCTTGAACATATTCATCATCATTTCTATACGTACGATTGAATTTTCCAACAAATGCAAGGATAGTCCCATCCAGAATTTTGCCTGATCTTGTATGTAAGACAATGAGCAGCTGTTGGAACATAAAATCAGAATACATTTGAGCGTGAGAGCGAAGGTATACATGCAAGGTACCTACCCGTCAAAACAGCCCTGGGCGAAATTAGGCTTCCTCCACATAGATAACTAAAATTTCCTGAGCGAGGTTTATGTTCATGATATAATCCAACATGCCAAGGCCATTTTCCAACGTAGTTGTCACCACCGTTGGCATTACTACGGATACTGATACGACCACCAACTGTGGTCACACACAACACAACAAATACATTATTCAAATTTATGAATACCAAAAAATTACCAACATTATATTTAAATACGTACTTGATGTTCTACTAACTCCACATTCTGCACGACAATTGAGAGGTGGATTAATTGGCTCCCAAACACCATTAATGCATTCCAGTTCTGCAGTTGAACGTCCTGATTGAGAATTCCAAAATTCTTTACAACTAAGGCAAAATCCCAAATTTATTTGTGAACTTTTCTCCTCAAATTATTGTTCAGCTCAGCTACTTACTTGTAAGTTGCCCACGCTCCTTCAGGAGATGAAACAGTGTCACAATTTGTTAGCTGAGAATTTCCATAATAACATTGGATGTGAATATTCTTGAAAGGAAGGGATGGTGGTTTACAACCTAACAGTAACAGTGGAGTGGAGTGTGTGAATTAGAAGCAAACTGGATAAGATTTGCTTTGTTTACCTTTTTCACAGTGATAAGAATGAAGTTTTTTCAAATTTGTCCATTGTCCATTTGAATCACAAAAAAGTTGCCTTTGGCTTGGCGGCATTGGAGATTGAGTTCGTGGATGATATGAGTTGAGGGTATCACATTTGTAATGAATTGTTGAACCCATCTCAAATGTGTAAATACAATAAGTCGAAACATTCATAGGTGTCCTACAATCCAGAATTACACCCTGGAAATAAATATACATATTAGCAGCATTGGAATCACTTTTATATAAATATTTATTACCTTATTTGGTATCAAAGACGAACATCTTTTCTCCTCTTTACTACTACTACCACTTTCAAATAAATCCAACAAATTCACGATTAAAAATATTTTTAAAACGTATAGGATCATTTTTCGCGTGTATTTAACAGAGAATTTCTCAAATCTGAATGAAATGCAATTAATCTGTGCATGTGCACGGCCTGTATTCTGAAGTGCATGCTGAATGCAGTCATAGTCACCAGGTTGAAATTGAAAGTTAAAATGTAATTTGTAATTTATTCATGAGAAACAGCACAGCACACAGTCAAGTTTATTCGTAAGTAGCCAAACCACTCTTTCTTTCTTTCTTTGTATTCAATAAAATGTGAAAACTTATAAATTCTTTCTAAGGGAATGTGATTGATGACGTTGACAATGACATTGATTTGACTTTTGATAATTTTGTATGTATTTCAATATGTGCATGTGCTTTGCTAAGGTAGGCAGACAGAAATGAATGAACGAATTTCCTGTCAAAAATATGGACAGATAAATTATTTAACACGTCGTATCATAACGTAACATGGCCCGGATCACTTACATGTTGAAGTTGCACAAGCACAGGAGAGCATAAAATTAAAAAGTTTAAGCAAAAAGTGGGTTTCTGGCCAAATGCCGAATTATGATGTACGTGCATGATTTTCCCTATTTTTGGTTCACTGACTGACTAGAGGCAGAGGCAAGGCAGACCAAGACCAGCACCGGTTCTTGCCACTGACATGCCACTTGATTTAATTCTTGACGTTTCATGTACTTCCTTCCAAAAAATTAGCAATTTTCTTACCAAAACCTAAATTGGAGATGCTGGTACAGGGAAGGAAACTGAAAAACCAGGTGCAGGTGTTCACCGCATTTATTCCATTGTTTCTGTTTGAGGTACCTCAATGTAGTAATTATTGTGTAATACACGAAAGTCTGTACTCTTTTTTATATTTAGCAAATTATGTGTTCGTGTTAATATGTTACTTCCATGATTCTGATCTTTTATTCGTCAAACACTACCACAATTTGCGCGTTTGCGTGGTTTTAAGTTAAGTCAGGTCGTTAAATCTTCCCATTCCGAATTCGGGAGCAGACAAGTACCGGTAAATAAATCCAATGAATTGTTCACATAAACTGTCAGTCAAAATTTCCAACTCTCAGCACCTTAAACCTAACCAGTTAAACTTTTTAGTCCTAACCCAAAATGAAGATTATCTGTAACAGTATTATTTTTGGAGTTTTAATTGTTCATACCGTAAGTGCATTGGGAAAAGACCATAAGTTAAAATTTTCATCTTAATTTACTACAGATTTCTAAGATACTGTTGATGGTGACTCTGGATTTAAAGCAAATGTCCACACTTCCTTTAACACTATCACGGGTTATCAAGAGGCACCAGTGCCAGTACCAGTACCGAGTGATGTCCCAACTACAACTACTACTACCACTACGACTCCTGCTCCTCAACCACCATCAACAACAGATAATGCGAAGTAAGATAAATATATGGTTAAATTTCCCATAAAGAAATTTCCACAATAGTTTTTATTTTTTATTTGTACACAGTGTGACCCAAGATTCCGTGCAGATTATCCATACACAGAGAGTATGAAGTGTGCTAATACTCGCTATGCTGATTGTCCATTCAAACATTACTGTTGTACAAACACAGTTCAAAAATATGATTTCCTACGTGGAAATTGTCTTTCAATTTATGATGTCAGATGCAACTAAAGCTAAAATCGACTTACTGCGTTGGTTTTTGTTTGATTTTGCTTTATACTGAAGGGGTTATAAATTATTATTATTTTTATTTTGTTTTAATAGAAAAACTATCATTTTGGCGTCTACTTTAAGCCAAGCTAAGCAACTTTATTCGCCGATTAACTGCTTTTTGAAACGAATGTAAGAATACATATGGCAAGGCCAGGGGCCTGTTCAACCATCACTTTATACTCTGAACTCCGAACTTTATTCTCCCACTTCAGAGTAAATCTGTTTAATCATTACTCTAAACTCTGAACTTTATTTAGAGCAAAAATCTCAGAGTTTAGAGTAGAAACTACAAAGTACGCGTTTAACCATAGCCCGAATCGATGATTTCTTAAATAGAGTTCTCTGAACTTTGTTTTAAACCTCAGAGTATTCTAACTACCCTAAACTCTGAACATTTTTAAAGAAAGTTCAAAATTTCTGATTTTGGTTGAATATAATATATAAATTGCGAATATTAATTTTTTGCAACTCTTTGAGAATTTTAAGATTTTGGAGAATTCTGATTGTGGACAATTGAGTTCTTGACGACCTAAGTTTGATTCTGAAGAAGTTAACTTTCCTGGACAAATGTTAATTTCTAGACAATTTAGTTTCTGGAGAATTTGGATTCTGGAGAATTTTCTGGAGAATTTATATTCTGGAAAATTTTCTGGAGAATTCGCATTCTGGAAAATTTTCTGGAGAATTTACATTTCCGGAAAATTTGCTGGAGAATTTAATTTCTGGAAAATTTTATGGAGAATTTGCCTTCTGGAAAATTTTCTGGAGAACTTACATTCGGAAAAATTTTCTGGAGAATTTACCTTCTGGAAAATTTTCTGGAGAACTTACATTCGGAAAAATTTTCTGGAGAATTTACCTTCTGGAAAATTTTCTGGAGAACTTACATTCGGAAAAAATTTTTGGAGAAATTTCAGCCTCTCGAAAATTAAATTCTGGAGAATTTTTAGTGTGCAGTATTATAAGCTATAGTTATGAGAAAATTTGAATTCTGGAGAAATTTTACTTTCTGTACAATTTTGAGTTTTTGTAATAATTTGGAATTTCTGGATATTTTTGGAGAGTGTGCACTACTGAAAACTGAAAAGTCGGAATTTTTGAGGATTAGAATGGGATGACGAAGACGAGCTTTCAAATTTTTCCTCACTCTATGACATTTCACTCTGAACTCTGAGGTTTTCTTTGCAAAGTTCAGAGTTCAGAGTGAAAACTCGATTAAACGTGACTTGACCTTTACTCCAAATAAAGTTCGGAGTTCAAAGGTTAGAGTTCAGAGTTTAGACCAATTTCGATTGAATAGAGCCCAGGCCAAAGAGAACCACAAAGATGCATTGTAATTATCAAGTCCAATGCAACGATTTCTAATGAATTAATTAGCCACAGCTTAGCCATGGCGAGTGTTGTGTGGGCTACTTACATGTAATTTTACATTTATGAAAGACAGGCCTCAGCCTAAGTAAGTAGCAAAATAAGCTCAGGGCACAGATTAACTAAATCTTGTCAAACCAGAAATCCAAACCTAAATAACGCCGACGCCGATAGTCATACCAAGCAAGCCAACTTTGCATTTTTTACATTGGCTGTGTGAAAAAACAGCAGAAAGAATTGATATTCATGCTAGAAATAGCTATATATAATATATAGATTATAGTATAATATAGTTATAATATAAAGTTTTTCTTCACTTAATCAATCAATTCATTTATTTGACGTATAGCTTTCGCTTTATCAAAACAAACATTCGCTTACAATTTGGAATAAAATTTACAATGTAGGTATCACATCCAAGTGAGAGTATAGCTTATGGTCTAGCTTTACGGTTCTCCTTATGAATGATCCCTGACCCCAGGCCACAATAGTATCGGCTGATGATTAGGTTCATCTAGTAGCTGAGATAAGTCCTGTCAGGCAGAACTGGGTATAAAGGACGTTACATAGTCGGAAGGCATGATGTGGTGAATGAGCGTTACATAGTCGGTAGGCATGCTGGTGCGTCTTGCCTAGCAAGACTTCTCCAGAAGCGGCATGACCGCCAGGATAACCTAGGACACCTTAACTTGCACAGACTCCTCCGCATTCCACGCCTAGGCCGCTCGCTCCTAGAATCTGCTGCTCATACTACGACATACAACTTGAGACCCAAGGAAAACTCCAGTTCACCACATAAACACATTGGCAATACACTACACTGCATACAGATCCGCTGGTAATTTGTGTTCCAATCTAAAGGGCAGTTGGACTGGCGACTTCTCGAATCAGTCTGAGATGCCAGGGATTCCAAACTCACACACTTACAGTTTTCAATGTCGTAGGAAGGTCCATTCCCTCCGCGTTGGGCCGAATCCATTCCATTATGGCTGGAATTTTTCTACCTCCTTCATTAAGCAAAGCAAGGTTGAAGCTAGGCGTCTACGTTATCTACAGCGCACGGCCAAAAGCACAATTTTCTCCCCAAGTCCAAATAAACAAAATTTTGTCCAAGTTTTTCGTGAACTGGCACAATTGAGGTGGAGGGTTCAAATTCACAAAATTTTGCATGCGGACCAATTTGGCCAGAAGAGTTACTCGAGCCCTTGAACTTGTGTTATTAGCTGGCAAAGCCCAGCTAATGCGGACGTCTGATCTGTCCGTGCGCGGCCTACAGATCGCAATTCTTGACCACATCAAAAAACTCTACGTATTTAAGCGTTTCAGCACTTGGCTCTTCCGGTGTGCTCTGGGGGACTTGCTAGGTACAGGGGGTCAGGCGCCTAGCTATATAAACTGAATCAAATGGAAGCGCATATGAACTGAATATAACCAAAGCGACCATGTTTTCAAGGACGTAAAATAACAATCACGCTTCACGATCAATGCACCAATATGGTGCTGCTTAATTTCGGCTTGTGAACACATCTCCTCCCAGGGTTTTCAACCGATTTTCGAAAACTCTATGCCAATCGACAGATCTCGTGCCGGAGAGAAGCACTAAGGTTCGTTTTGTGCAAAATTGTCTTTCTTGAAAAAGTTACGAGCAAATTAAAAAGTTACCGAATTTCTGCGTGCGCTTCACGATAGATCCTATTGCATTGCAATGCTATTCAAACGGCAGTCATCGAACTAATATATTGGAAGCACATGCTTTCAACTATGGACAAATTTGTTGCTGTGCTTCACGATATAACTGTTTTAATCGTAATACATTGAATCCCTTTAAATCAGTACCATAAGTGACCTAGCAACATACAAATTTAAAATATTCTGCTTTGCTTCCGAAGCCAATGGAAATCTTACTTCGGCATGGCAACAATTGAATTTGCTACTGCCTGCGAAACAATTGACTGAAACAGCTCGTGTACAACTTTTTATCCGCAATGGGTTCCTTGTCAACTTGTTGAGGTCCATAATTTTTATCATTTTATTTTGTCGGCTTGGCTTTTTCATCAGACATTTGTTTAACCTTAATTTGTTTGCTTTGGCAGCTCTCTTAGCGTTACTACGTTTATTAAGCTACAGTTAGGTAAAACAGTAAGGGAAAAAACCAGCACTGTAGGTAGGATATATGCAGCAGCAGCAAAGAGGGAAGAGAACCTTAATTCCCACAAATATCCCACTTATGAGTCAAGATTATCCGAAAACACACACAAAAACCTGTTCGCTTATGTGATTTTTCTACTTGTGCAGATCCCAGTCAAACGTCAACACGGCCTATGCTGAAACATGTAGGCCAACCAATATCTGACATATTGTCCCTGTTATACAGATATCCCACTTAAAAGTAAAAAAAATCAAAAATTTATTTATTGTCCGATTCGGCCGTAACCCTTACAGACTTGTTTCAATTCTAATTACATTACACGTGGATTTTATTTTACATTCAGACCTCCATCAAATTCAGGTAAACACATCGAACTTTAAGTGTACCGTAGAAATAGTGAAAAACATTGAGAGCATCTTCTTTGGGCAGTCTATTGAAAAGTTTTACATAGTTACTGTTGTCAAGGGTGGTCATGTTTAACGGATTTAAGTATTGTATCCTTAAACCATTATTATCTGGGCACTTTCACATTACAAGATACGTGTCTTCTGGTCCTTCTCCATACAATGAACATAATTCACTTTCGCATTTCTTATACACAAATTCTAATGCATTTAATCATTTAATCTTACGGCTCTTCCCTTCCATGTGGCATGAGAGACGCAAGTTGCAAAATAAGTTGTTTAATTAGCCAAGAATAATCTGCATATAAATAGTCTTCAGTGAGTATGTGTATCTTATTTATACGGTACAGAGCAAAGAAATACTTACTAGATTGCATTGACATGATATCAACAGACAAACATTTATCGCTTAGTATCATTTCCTCACTTCACATTTTCCCACTTAAACCAGCACAACAGTAATGGATAAAAAGATCCCCATTATCAAATGAAACTCGGATAACAAAGTTGGAGAACAAAGAAATAACAAATAAGAATTTGTAGAATCCAAAAACGGTAAAACACGTATTCCTGGCGACGTATTTCTATAGCCCATTGTCAGTACTATAGACCTTCACGCCTTCTCGTAAGGTTTTTACTAATGTTTTTAAACATTTTCAATGTTCTGTGTCTGACATTTCAAGCAAGTCGTTGCGGATGGACTAACCCAGTGAGTCTCCAACCAATCTGCAAATCAAACCGTTCGTAAAAAGATGGCTGTCATGTGTTCCAACAGCTTTTAAAACTTAAAAATTTTATCCGCATCCCCATTGTGGTGCGCATCCGTATCATCCAACCATATACTTTTATTATTAATCGCTTATTAACAATTTTTTGACCTAAACAGCTTTATTAGTTAGTCTTAGTCATACAAGCAAAGACAACTTTTAGGTTAATCTATCACGTGGAAAAGGAAAGTTTTTTTTTGTTCCCCTAAGAACCTCACTAGCTTCAATTTGTGTATGTTTCTATCAATATATGTTAAATTTGCATATTTGATTTTGATTGTATCCGTTCCATAAGAACTTGTCCCAAAATCACGTAGATGATACAGAAAACAACACTTAACCCAAGCTGGGCAAAATGACATGTAAGTTAACCACGTAATTAAGGTACTTTTTTAAAATTTGTATTCTTAAATACTTTAAATTTAACAACTGTTGTAATAATTTGTAGTAATTTTAATTAAATTAAAAATAAAACGTATTTGGAATCTGAAATGCACAGTGGGAGAGGCTGCTCTGAACACGACAGTGGACTGAAACGCGGTCTGCAGAAACTGGAAAAAATGACAGCGACGAGGCTGACTTCGCGTGAGCGTGGAAACACAAAAGTATTTATCATTATTCAACTGTTTCGCTGGACTAGCTAAACCAAAACTAAGAGCTTGAATCGGCGATGACGATGCGATGGCGGAGTCCGGGGATGAATGTCTTCGTCTGATCCTGATCTCACAGTCTCACCTAGCCCCAATCTCTCTCTCTTCCTACGCTTTCTGGATGTAATGGAACTGGGACGGCTGAGTCAACTAACCGTCTCAGCCAGCCGTCTGCACTCAAGGATTTGTTCTTCTGTCTTTTGCTTTGGGTGACTGCCTTTTTGAACTCACTTTTGCTTGCCAATTTATCTTCCTCTTTTTGCATTTGTCCTCCCTCAGTAGTGGATGGCTTAATCTAGTCTGTCTTGCAACCTCTGTGTTGGTGGACTCATCTCATCTCACTACACTCACTTGGCTTAACTTCTACCTGGCTTGACCTGATCTTGCCACCACTCCCTCCTTCCGGCTCTCTGACGTGAGGGAGGAAGGACCTTGGAAGCAAACCAAGAGAATGAATCCTTTATACCCATCACTGTTACCTTGTATACCCACACCAGGTTGCGCTGCTCCTGATGATGGACACAGGACGAACTGGTGCGATTGTACAGGATGAGTTACACCCGGAATGGGAGGTGGACTGTCACATCTTCTAACTAGAATGACCCATGAAGAGTGTTGTTGATCTAATAGAACGACTTCTGGATATTCTGGGAAATGGCATGAGAGATGGATGTAAAATGATGGACATCTCAGCATGTGAATTGTTCATCTCGACTGGTTTGTTAAATTTGTTCATTGTTCAATGGTTTTGATGAAAGCGCATCGAGAGAAAGCTGCGATTGGAGCTTGGGCGATGACAAAGAGACCAGAACAGGTGTGAGTGCTGCCATCTTCCGGAATTATGTTTGCCTTAGGCGTACTTAGTAAGTTCGTAAAGTTGGTTAGATTGATGTTACTATTACGTGTTAATAAGAATACAACTAATACAAAAAATGTGAATAAATCGTCTGGCTGACGTAACAAAGTAAAGCATGAAAACGGATTAGTAACCAGTGGACTTTTGAGGTCTAGTTTGATCAGCTTTCACACCAAAATAGGAATTAAACAGAAAAATTAGTATTCATAAATGAGTAAACTAATAGCTTAGCTGTTTTGTTTGATGAATCTGATCCAATGCTGCTAGGCAAACCAATCTATCGTAGATTACAAATTTTATTATTTAGGCAAAATTTGGTATTTTCTGTTAGCGCATGAATTTGGAAATATATATCGCAAAATCGAAGGATGGAATTTTGACAAAGCTTGGAAAAGAATCCGAACGCTGTGATTAGATCAGTATTACTATTAAAATTGATAAATTGTGAAGCGCAGCAACAAATTTGTCAATACTGACAAGCGTGGGCTTCCAATATATTAGTTGAATGACTGCCGTTTGAATAATGTTGTAATGTTACTAGATCTATCGTGAAGCGCACGAAGAAATTCGCACAATTTTTAATTTGCTCGTAACTTTTTATTAAAAAAAGATAATTTTACAACGGTGGTTGATGGGAAGTAACTCTAGGTGGTTGCAATGTCGTGATTGTTATTAAAACAGATAAATCGTGAAGCGCAGAAAGAAATTTGTGAATAGTGAGATGCTGCTGCTTCATATAGATTAGTTAGATGACTGCCGTTTGAATAACACTCTAAGGCAAGAAAATCCTGAAGTGTCGGGATAATTTTTGTCAATTTTTTATTTTCCTTGTATCTTTCCAACAGGATGAATTTTCAAAAAACTAAAATCTTATTGCCCCTTAATCTTAAGTTTTTCGAATTGGTCAAAAATTACGACCTCTAGAGAGCGGACGGACAGACAGACACAACGGTCGCATAAGCTGGGCTTTGCCAGCTAATAACGAACTAATTTCAATAATTACTTTCCTTATGCTACAATAGAATAATACTTGAACGATAGAATGTAATATGGAAAGAGTCAGAATGTAGTCTTAAATTAGACAAATAATGTTAATTCTATAGTCTTTCCCTGATTTTTCTTGATTAGAAAACAAACCTACAAAAACTAAATTCACGAAAAGTATAGTGCTTAATAAATGGAAGGATGAACACAATACCGCTCTTATATACGAATTGAAACTGTATTTGATTAGTTTATGACAGAACCGTTTTGGAAACGTTTTCAGCTTCTGATGAAGCAATGAAGCGAAATTTCAATTTCATTCTCTGCATAAAGCTTTTCAACCAAACGCAACGCTAGAGCACATCATACATGTTTAATGCCTAGTTGAAATTACTATAATGCAATGTACAACAAAATAATGGTATAAGCATTTTTATATGAGCGACATTATAATCATAAATTAGTTGTGCATTTTAAATTGGAAGGGTGAACACAATGCCGCTCTTATATACGAATTGAAACTGTATCGTAAGATGGGGTAATACTCCCCACTGGGGGAAAAGTCCCCACTTGATATTTTTTAGTCTCCCGAAGTTTTCGAGCTAAAGTATGCGAAGGATTTGGGTTCGTTTTTATCTGAATCTACCTGTTTTCAAATATCGGAGTTCGCTTTTACATTCAGTTTTGGAAACGTTTTCAGCTTCTGATGAAGCAATGAAGCGAAATTTCAATTTCATTCTCTGCATAAAGCTTTTCAACCAAACGCAACGCTAGAGCACATCATACATGTTTAATGCCTAGTTGAAATTACTATAATACAATGTACAAGAAAGAAATGGTATAAACATTTTCATATGAGCGATTTTATAATCTTAAATTACTTGCGCATTATAAATTTGAAGGGTGAATTTACTTCTGATGGAATCCATCAATGTCTCCGATGCAATTTGGTAGTCCATGCATTTCGTAGTCTTTGCTTAACAGGAACCATTTTGTTTCGAAGAGGGAATTTAATGTACTCCTTGGCCATTCGACATGATATTGCTCACATTTTCAATACTTCGACATACACTGGGTTGAGAAATACCAATAATTTCTTTGTTGTCATCTTGAAACGTGCCACGAGTGAAAAACCAAAAGAAATTAATAGATTTGTTAAAAGTTTCTTTAGACTACTTAATTCCAATTAGTTAGCCCACCTTAAAGCCGAAAGTACTATAAGTACTATGTTCTCCGACTCAGGCTTTGACATTTTTGCACGAGGTCCAAAAAGACGTAACGAGGAAATCGGAAGTCATAAATTAGGCGAAAATCATCGTAAATCTCCAAAATGTCAGTCCAATTTTTAAACAGACGAGCCCTTTTAAGCGTCCGTCTCGCATCTTCGTCTAAGGCCCACAATGGTTCCATACTACTAGTGAGAATGATTAAATTACTAAATGTAAAGTTGGTCGTTAAAATTTTTATTAATTGTACTCACGCGTTGAAATTGTATCTTAGAATTTCACACAATTTTGTGGTGCGCTGAGAATTCGTTGACGGAATGGTAGAAACGAAGGATGCAGAAAGATCCATTGCTTTGTTTCTGCCTGGTGAAGCCACGGCTAGCAAAGTTTTTCATATTTCGTTTGGGATTTTTATTTTGGGTAATTTCAACTTTGACATATTAAAAACAGTTGAATTTGAAGATGAGGTCGATAAAGGTATAGATGTAGACTGCATAAACCTAGTTACGCTATGTACTCTGAAATATTTGACGCTTATGAATCTTGTTTTGAGCTTAAGCCTACAAATAATGCATGTATTGAATCATCATTGCAATATTGTAAAGACATTTGTACTCCTGATCATGGTATCATTGTAAACGAGAGGCATATAACTGTGGCTTTGTACAGTTTGAAGAAAAAACATGAAAACACAGATTTGTATAGAATTGTTAACGAGTTGTTCTTTTTCTCTACGTATATTGCACTTCTATTCAATTTAATTGTCACAACATGTGAAATACCTAAGGAATTGAAATCTGCTTCTCTTATACCTTTATATAAAGGGCAGGGATCATGGCAAGAGGTTAACAGTTACAGACCAATTTCATGGTTGCCATTACTGTCAAAATTGTTAGGGAAATAATTTCAGCAAAAATTAAGAGGGAAATTATCAGTAGTTTAGACCCAAACCAGCATGGTTTCAGGTCTGGCTTTTCTTGTGACACTGCATTAACTAGGGTAACAAACTATATGTATACGGAGCTCGACAAGCCCAACATGGTAGTTGGAGCGGTTTTTGTGGATTTGAAGAAAGCATTTAATTCAATAGACCATACGAAGTTTTAGCTAAAATTAAGAGATAAGATTAATTTGTCGAAAGTGCTATTTATTTTTCTATGTAATTATTTTAAAAAGTCGTACATTTATTATTAAGATTGGTAAGGTATTTTCTAAAATATACTCTGTGTTGTGAGGCGTTCCTCAAGGATCAGTATTGAGTCCATTGTTGTTTATATTGTACTTAAATGATATTCAGAGCTGTTTTGAAGGAGTTTGCTACACACTGTACGCAGATGACTTGTGCTTTTATGTCAGTCACGTGAATCCCAAGGAAATAGAAAAAATGTTAAATGAAACACTACAAAAACTTGGGAGTTGGTTCAAAAGGAATGATTTAGAATAAAGCACAGACAAGACAAAATTCATGTTATTTCACAAAGTTCGGACACGGTTAACAGAAGAGGTGATAGTCCGTTTTAATGGTGTGGAAGTCAAAAGAATATACTCATTGAAATATCTAGGAGTATGGCTAGACCCTAATTTGTCCTTTAAGGTCCCTGTACGCAAAGTGGAATGTAAAGTATCATCGGCTATTGCCATAATACACAGAATAAAAATGCAACTAAAGGGGAGCGTACTTGGTCTAGTGGTTTAAGTCTCAATTCTATACTACTGGCCTTGATGACACTAGGTTCAATTCCCGGTGACTCCCAAAAGTCCTTTCCTTTCCTGACTTCTGTGCCGTGGGTTTTTACCGGCTTCACCGGGTTTTTCCCTCTCCCTGGCGCTCAACATAAGTCGCCGGCTGGTTTTAATTAGGGCAAAATGTCAAATAACGCAAACGTAGAATGTCCAATCCCTCAATAAGTATCGAGTAGTGTGGTATGTTGTGGAAGATAGGTTAGCTTGTGGGAGTCTGCGAAAAACAGCGGGCTGTCTGATGCTGAGGCTTACGTGCAAGCTCTGGGCTTTGGCTAACCTTGTACACTACAGCAGTCCGTACGTTAGACTCGCAGTCCGTTCTAGGAGGAAATTATATACCCTATTCTTCCTCTCCTCGGCAATTTTTGCAGCTGAACCAGAAGTCATAGCACACGTTGCCACATAAGTTGGGGCATAAGTGTCTGTACAAAGTCCCAAACCAATGACTTTACCCTAGCCCATGGAACAAGAGTTAAACCATCAGGTCTTTTCCCATCAGACCTGGAACAGCTTGCAGGTTCCTGAACTGCAGGAGCCTCAGCAGAACGGAGGGCACGAGCAATAACATCATTAACACTTGACCACCGACCAGCGCTCTTCTTGCATTTCAAACCATGAAGTTCCCTCGCAGTCACCTCAGCTCCACATGGACATTTGTGAAGCTGGCAGAACCGAGACGTAGGGCACAAGCAATAAATAATTCCCAAGTAATTGTACGCATTTTCAAGAGCCGCATCTTTAGGCAAGTCGAACAAGGTCAGGGTCAATTTAACTGAAAGGGCATGGAGGACTCTAGAGCTGACGATTCCACCGATGATTCCCCCAGCGACAGTACCGAAGGGTCTACCCAGACTTGGGTCAATTACTTTCAAAATGTAATTAATTACAAGTTACAAATTACACTACGATTTCTGAAAGTAATTAATTACAATTACAATTACTTTCAATTTCTCGGGTGTAATTCAATTACAATTACAATTACTTTGTGTTTTTCAAGTGTAATTCAATCACAATTTTACAATTACGTAATTGTAATTAAAAAATCAGTTCCAATTACAATTAGATTTTCAATTATGCCAAATATTTTCAGGTAAAATGGCTTTTTATATTGAAAAAACTAGCAAATGGCCGAAGATGCCAAGTAGCAAAAGTAATTGAAAATTTCAAAGACATTTGGCAAAAAATGCAATTACAATTACTTCCAGTTTTTCAAAAGTAATTAATTACAATTTACAATTACATCTTCATTTTTGAAAGTAATTAATTACAATTACAATTAATTAATTGTAATTGAAATTACATAATTCAATTATTTGTAATTTGTAATTGACCCAAGTCTGGGTCCGCCCATAGCTGACCCAAGGGCAGCGCCCCCAATCCCACCCAATACTCCACCTCCAACCATAAACCTCGCATCTACGAGATTTTTTGCGCATCGTTTCGCCGTAATTTGCCCACCCCACCAATGATACAAATTTTTAATGGCTTCAATACTGAGGCAAATTCCAGCAAGGTTGACCAAGGCAACTGGAAGTAATCCAGCAGTGCGATTACGCTCTACCGGCATTAATAATTTCTTCCAGTGCGAAAAAAAGTTGACGATTAACAGCAAAAACTGGAATTGCACGAATCACAGCATATTCATTTGAAATTTGAACGAGGGCCCAAAGATTCGAAAGGACGGCAACGGTAAGAGCAGGACCCGATTCAGTAAGAATTTTTATTTTCATATTCCCAGCGCTCCTTAAAGTCTGGAACTCCTCGGACAAAAACAAATTTTTCAGATGCATTTTCATTTTCATCGTCTGAGGCTGACACGAGCTCATCTTGGCCGTGAATCTGCAGCTGCTGCTGTTTTTCCATTTCTTCACCAATGATTTTCATACTTTGAAGAAAAGCTGCATTTCTCTCAGGAATTTCTCGCGTATCATCAGCCAGTCGTTTGGCATAATGGATGAAGAGTCCATCCCATTCGATTGTTGCTTGCAGAGCTTGCAATCCTGGAAGAATTCGAATTTGTGGGTCAGAGGTCAGTGGATTTGCACTAGCAGCTCCACTTGGACCAAGTATTTTTGTCTTCCTCATCACTCAAATAACACATGACACGAGCAAGGGTTTCTTGGTCACTTGGTTCTTTGAACGTGTCCATTAGTTTCTCAACAACTTGTTTCTTCCAAGAATTGAGAACTGAGCGTAAAATCATATCTTCCGTAGAGAAGTCCGATTTGTTTTCAGTTTCATCATTTGTTCTATTTCCATCTTCGCCTTCGTCTTGACCATCCTTTTCAAATTTACACTCAATAATCGTAGCCATTATTTTGAGATCAGGATCTTTTCACTAAATACCACAAAATTGAACTCATTAATGTATTTCCAAGAAAGATTGGAAAATAATTTAAAACTTTCTATAATTCTGCTTACCATTTGCATATCGACTTCACCTTCTGGAACATAAATAGCTTAAACCATGAACTTGTGGGTATTTTTGCATGTAATGGGGTCAAAGTCAAATTCATTTTCACCACACCAGTGTCTGGATCTGGGAGATATTCAACTGCAATGCAAAGCAATTTTTTTAAAATTCAAATCGCCTTGTGGATACAAGTCTGTCAAAATGCAATTTATTCGCATACATTCAATGTCGACACATTTTCCAGGGTTAAGAACTCCAGTATTTGGACGAACACAATAGTGTGTCGGATGTGTAGCTTTGACCTTGAAAACAATACGACGTTCCAATTCGGACGGATTTTTTAATTTGAGCCAAGATGTTGAGCACATCTTTCCGCTACCATTTTGTGGTCCTAAAATTCAGCATCGAATCGCAGAATGTTTAAAATTAAGAATACATCACCTGTATATTTTTCTAAAATTGTGATTAAATTATTTAATGAGCCCAAACCTGTCACTGTGAACTTTAGTTCATCTCGCGGTTCTATCTCCAGCATTTGATCCATTTCAAAACGGTTCTCATCCATTGGCGTTACGGATTTGCTGGTTATTCCAGCTGACCTGAACTTGACCCCGTGTTCGTTTACAAAGCGTTAATGAAAATTGAAAGACTGGCTAAGGCCATAAACAGAAATAAAAGTTAATTTTCATCTCACAGACAGGTACTCGGGATGTATTAGTCACCCTTTTATCTTCACTATGAATTGCGTGCTATCAACCCGCTGACTTAAAAATTATTAGTAATTTTGCGTAATAAATGACAGACCAAGGGCAAGATCAATCGCTTAATATTTCAAATGCGATTTTATTTACATTTCGTCAATTTAACAATAGTACTGCGTAGTAATCAATCTAAATGCTTTGTAACATTTTAAGATACATTTGTTCGTTGATTTTATTCATTTCATTTCACTGGCTAAGTAAATACAAGCTGCGACGAATAATTGTCAAAGTTAATGTATCACAAGATTTACCAATTATTTTATGCGAGCGATTTATGACAAAACTATATATCTAACATTGCGTTGATACGTCTTTCAAGTTGATGTTAAAGTAATTCACCCCTAGCCAATTTAATGACTGACATGTTTGCCTGAAGTAAAATGAAATCTTCTGACTTTCCTCCTTTGTCTGGATGATGCTGAAGACATTTTTTTCTAAAGGCTGCATTAATTTCAGCATTCGTTGCTGACGTTGGGACTCCGAGATAATTGAAAGCATTTTCTAGAGCAGCGTCCTTGGGCAAGTCGAACAATGTCTGAGTCAGAATACCACAGAGGGCATGAAGGACTTGAGAGCTCACGATTCCACTGATTATTCCTCCAGCCACAGTGCCAAAGGGTCCACCCATAGCTGATCCAAGGGCAGCGTCTCCTATCCCACCCAATACACCTCCTCCGACCATAAATGTCGCATCTACAAGATTTTTTGCACATCTTTTCCCAGTAATTTGCCCACCCCACCAATGATACAAATTTTTAATGGCTTCAAAACTGAGGCAAACTCCAACAAGTCCATCCTTAATGACTGTATCTCCAGCATGATCCACAATGTTGATAAATTCGACAAGGGCAAACATAAATTGAGGATTCACGAATATTGGTGGGATGGCTTTGATAAGGGCATGTTTTGTGGCAAGTTCAACCCAACCCCAGAGGTGGGAAAGGACACCGTGGTGGCCACCTTGGCTATGACCATTAAAATGTTCATCTTGTTTCTGTCCATCACCGTCGCAGTCAGACGTTCGTACCAATACAAATTTATCCTTGTCAGACTCATTCACATGCGTGTTTCCGTGCGCTTGCGCATCATTTTGTTTTTGTTCGTCTTTGTTCTCGTCATATGGGTCTGCTTCAGATTCAGATTCAGAAAGATCTACTGACACGAGCTCATCCAGTGGAAATCTCTTGGTCATTTCTTCAAACACGATTTTCATATCCTTGAGAAATGCAGCATTGCGCTCTGGAGGCTCC
Organism: Thalassaphorura encarpata; assembly: GCA_009869925.1. Classification (NCBI taxonomy): domain Eukaryota; kingdom Metazoa; phylum Arthropoda; class Collembola; order Poduromorpha; family Onychiuridae; genus Thalassaphorura; species Thalassaphorura encarpata. The sequence goes on from WJEZ01000147.1 coordinate 18,614, forward strand.
TTTGTCTCTTGGGCCAAATGTCTAGCATAATGAGTAAAAAGTTCTTCCCAATCGATTGTTGCTTTCAAGGCTTTTAGTCCAGGAGGAATTTGTACTTGGATTTTAATTCCATCTCCATCTGTCTCGGCATTGGCATTGGCATTATCTTCCTTCATTGTTTTCTCCTCTTCACTCAAATACCAGAGTACACGTGCAATTAGTTCACATTCAGCTTCCTTGAATATCTCCAACAACTTTTCAACGACTTCCTTCTTCCATGATTCTATTATTGGAGATTCACTGATTAATTGTGGAACAAGCTCTTTATTCGGAAGATGGTGCATTTCTTCCCTGACTCTGCTGCAATTTATTCTTCCAAATTCGTTTGTCCATTCCCTTGCCAAATTCTCAAATTCATTTTTGTCTTCTTTATACAATTTACCAGTCGCTGAAAATGCATATTCATTTGGATGGGGATTAGACAACATTGATTGAACCGAGAGTAGAATTGCCTCAACTGTAATGTTGGGCTCCCATCCTGAATCAATTACGTCAACACACATTTCGCCAGTTTCATCATTTACCCCCGGATGAAGGATTTTTGTTAAAAAATAAATCTTTGGCGGTTGAGTTGGGAATCTAGTACAATTAATATAATAATTTAAGTTAGCAAAGTCATTACATTTAGAATAGTACTCTTTCACTTGAACAACTTACTTTTCTGTAAAGTTTAACTTTAAAAAAAATAAACCATCCTCATATGGCGAATCCTTCGGGCCCCGAATTAATGCTTTCCAAGTCATGATATCGTTTGGAGAAGCGAATGCACAAACAGAGTCATTAACATCTCTTAACTTTGAAAGCTCTAAAAAATGGATGTTTATTATTATTGCAGTCTAAAAATGTAGTTTATATAGTCAAATGAACCTTGGTGTAAACGCTTAATGACTAAGGGATCGAAATAATTGTTTTTGGTTGATTGAGATTTGATCCCGAAATATGGTCTCAAGAATAATGAGTTCACACTATCGAATTTATAAATATGTTAAGAAATTTGAGCTTGGGCTTTTTTAATTGACTCACAGTTTGAAAAAGGTCAAGCAGTCGAGAGCTGGATATAGAATTTTGTATTTGGCATGCCACAAATTATCAAACCAGATTTCAAAAGTTTCGGACTCAAGAGTGGATTTGACAAAGGAATCCCAGTATGAACAAACAGATCCTACCCGACTCATGTCGAAAACATCATAATGTTTAAAAAGCATATCTAAAACTGGAAGCATTACACGAATCAGGTTTTCTTGATTATATAAGGTACATTAATTAATTGTAAATTACTTTCGGGTGGAAGTCGTGGTGCGAATGTTTGTTGGTCATAATCATCGATTTGCTTCTCATCTGAACCATGGACAATCTTTCTATGTTTCATTGCACTTGTGAATTTAATTTATGAAAAGCTTAACAAAGAAAATGAATTGAGTTTTTGAATTGGTAACATTTCTCTTACCTGAACACCACAATATTTTTAGTAAAATTACAACTTCACTTGGCCAATTCAAGCCAAATATAAGTCAAACATAAAGTCGGCATTGGCAACCAATTTCCACTTCACATTTCTTTTTCTTTACTCAATTCAAAATTATTAATGATTTCAATACATATGAGCGCCATTAAATAAACTAGTATAAAATTTCAAAACTTATTCGTGTACACCGTAATGCTCAAAGTTTGCTTATAAATCATGCGTAATGAAGGACTTTTATACACGGGTAATAGTTCTCCAGTCTTACTTGATTTGATTTATTCTCATTCGTAATAATTCATAACTTCAAGAAATTAATTTAAGTTGTAGTTGTACAAATAGCCAGATATTATTTTTTAAATTGAATTTCGCATTAAGATTTTGATGGGATTCGTAAGAACCTAAGTGTCATAACACTAATCAATCATTGCAACTATGTTCGTAGAACCTAAAAATTATTATCGTAAAAAATTCTATAGTCCCAATTTCACAAAAAAGCTGTAAAATCATGAAATTCATTTTAATATCATCGGCTCGTATTTTAGATTTTTGTAAATAGGTTTTTTTATTAGGTCAAACTTATCAGAGTTGTTAATTGAATTTTAATTAATTAATATTATTATATTATCAATTAATTTGTCATTGCGGGCAGGCAGGCAGAATACTTGCGTACGAGAGTTTTATCCAATCTATCGTTTTATTTTTAAATTTGATTTAATCGTAATTTTATAGAAATCGTTTGGATTGGAGTGGAGAGGAGAATTTTATTTTGTTTGAGCTAAAAGGCTTGAAGCGTATTTATCGCGTAGATTTAGTCATACGTAGTCTTAGATTTTAGATATGATTTTCTACTAGTAATATTAAAGCGAGGCAAACCGGTCTGGTTAATTGTGTCCTTTGTTTTCGTGTACATAATTCAGTTTTTGATTAGATTCAATTTCGGAATGTGCAAAGTCTGTCGTGCATTTAAAATATCGCCGTATTTTTATTTGAAACGAACAAATTTGGTACTCGTCATCATATAAAAATTCCTAGTGCGAAGTGCGACTGCGTTGTCCTCAAAATAAATCATTATTACGTAAATAATGGTTGGCAAATCAAGGCATTTTCTTTCCATTGGTTTGAATTGAAGGATGAAGTTCAAAAGTTGAAGTTGAGGAAGAAGGGAACTTTCAAAACAAGTGATCCCAAATTACGGAGCGGAGATTGAACTGTGACCTCTGACCCAAAAATCAGAAATTAATTGTTGTCACAATTAAGCGCAGCTGTGATGTAAAAAGTTCTTAGTGGTTTTGGTTGTAGTTGTTCCTTCTAAAAAAGTAAATTTTTAAAATTTCATAAGGCTATTGTAATTTTATTTTCACTCACTTTTAACTAAATTTAAAATCAGTTTTGTGACATCTCGCGGTAGAATCGTGTAGTAATTCCGGTGCAGTCAGTTTCAAGAGGTAGATATGGCGTAGGTAGGCCAGGCGTGGTCGTGGCTATTATTTTTTGTTTCGGCAGTATGTGGAATCTAAAAGAAATTCAAAGGATCATCTATATGCGCAAAACAAAAGAACAAAGCAACCATTCTGCGCATGCACCAACTAACCTAAAATACAAAAGTAAGCATGTATCGAATAGAAGTTTATTTGAATGGCCGCTAAGGATTCCGTTTTGGCTCTTCGGGATGAACACTACAAGTTCGAAAAACTAGAGGGCGTTGAAACATTACAGAGTCTCTAGTGTAGCGATTCGGATCTCCCGCCTAATGAAAACATTAAAATTATTTAAGTGCAAAAGTATTTACACAATGACTGATTTTATAATTTTACCCGGGCATTTGTGTCCATTTGAACGAGAAGATCAATGATTTGCTTCATATCGGCGCTAAACTTATTGTCCAACTCAACCATTTGTCTGAAAAAGTAGTCATAAAATTCAAATAACCGAATTGTAATTAAAAACATGAGTAATTAACTGACTAACCTGCTGAGTTGATCTATCCTTGCATTTATTTCTGCTGGGTCAGAATCAAAACCCGTCGTTACTTCACACGTGGAATGTGGAATTGAGCGTGGATGAGATCTAGGGTCAGTCTTTGGAGTCGTCGTGTGAATGTCTGTCCCCCTCCTATGACCTTGACCTTGACCCTGGGTCAGACTCAAGGGATGGGTCATCGGTGTGATGGGTGTTGGTGTTGAGAATATTGAACTCAGGTCAGCAGCTGGGTCAGATGTCGCCAGAGGGGCCAATTCTACGGCTGCGCTTGCGCATGCGCTTACACTTTGCTGCTCCCTAGGGCCAGTCCCGCCCTCTTCTGAACTTTCTGAGCTAGAATCTGGATTTCTTTTTCTCCTGGATCGTCGAGATGGACGATACGCTGTTTTACGAATGTCCGTTTCTCCATCCACAGAGCTAGAACGAGAGGCACCGTAGGAAGCTTTGTAGCTTGCAACACGAGGGTCAACGCCAGATAACTCGTCCTGTTAGCAGAGGTCAAAGGTCCAAACTCAGAGGTCAAGGTCACATATTAAAAAGTTAGTTCTTACATCGCGGAGATTGAAAGTAATTTCCAAAGCAGTGGTGAAATACTCTGAGAATTCTGGGTACATGTCAAGGACGTCAAGGAGATCGTCACGAAGGATTTTGTGGAGATCACAGTAGGTTAAGGCACGCACGTTGCAAGAAGACTTCCCAATCGTAGGGTTTACGCATGGATTCTCACCAAATATGTCGTCTTTACCTGCAATTCATATATAAATACCATATAACATATAAATTAATGCAAATAAATATAAATTCTAACTTAGTATTGCCATGACAATGTCTTCTTTTAGAATTTCGATTGATCCTCTAGAAATAAAGTAGAGGGCGGTGAGGACGTCTCCACGATGAACGAGGGTGTCACCTGGCGGGGCATGAGTCGTTTTGAATTTCATGGACAACGCTCTATAAAAATTGACTAATTAATAATTAATTGCTATGTAATTAATGTGTGTACGTGTCTTACCTGAGGCAGCCTTGAGTCGCACATTGAAATGCAGGGCAGTTGTTGAGCAAATTGCGGTTGAGATGAAGGCAAATGTCAGCCTGGAGTCCTTCTGGAAATCCTTTCAACACACTGTTCATGTCAATCCCATTCGTGTAGTTCCATGCGTGCTACAATTAACATTACATACACAATAATTATTTCTATCCCCGGCCATCATCATCGTAATTACTCTAATGACCGGAAAGAATAGACTAGCTGAACTAGGCTGCCCTAGTTAGGCTAAACTAACAATTAACAAGGTAACACCTTGGGATGCTATGTCCTCCAAATTTCCACATTAGTCAAATATTCAACCAAGATTATTCTTCACAAGGTAAAATTGTACATTTTGAAATTGAAACTGTAGTAGATCACCTCAAGGTGTTACCTTGTAAATTCTAGCCTTACTTACCTGGAAATACTCTTCGAGCCTTTGTCGCAGAGGGTTTGGGATTTGATGGAATCGAATAAATTCCTTGACACGAGACATCTGTGTGTGGTAGCGCGCTGTTCCAGAATACAAGCGCTGGATAATCGCAGACACATTTCCTGTCAAAGCCAAAGACAAAGTCAGTCAGTTCGGTTGGAGTCGTAAATGATTATTTCCTTCCTTCCTTTTCTTTATTTTTCACATTCTTGCCAAATGGCAAATGGCTCTGGCTATTTGGAAATTACGATTGGGATTATAGGACTTACCGAATATACTGGCGTACATGAGGGCTGAAATGAAATGCAATAAAAAGAGAATTCAATTAGCATGGCTTGGCTTGACTTGGTGGTGAGAATAATGGGAATGGCCATTTCATTGGCTGGCCGCCGTAATAAAATGAAAATAACTGATATGCTATGCTATGCTATGCAATGCTACACTTACACCCCATGAGCATGACGGTGATTGTAAAAATTTTCTCCATGTCTGTATTTGAAGAAACATTTCCAAATCCAACGGAAGTTAAACTGCTGAATGTAAAGTAGAGGGCTGTCACGTAGCGAGACTAAATTAAAACAATAAAAAATTAGCGCCAAATTTCAAATTTTGAAAATTTGGTGTGCACTACTGTACACTGTACCCTTAGCGTCGGTTGATGAAGAGTTGTCCCATTTTCAGAATAAATGTATTTCTGATCTGTGGCATTTGCTAGTTGGTCCAGCCAACCAATTCTTGGTTTCCCGGGTCCATTTCGTTCTGCATGACCAATGGCATACCAAATACATGCGAGCCAATGGGCGATAAGAGCAAATGTGGCCATGAGAAGAAGAAGGACGGCTGCTCCGTACTCAGAGTAACGGTCAATCTTCCGAGCTACTCGGACAAGGCGTAAAAGTCTCGCTGTTTTCAGCAAACCAATCAGTGTCGTCGTCTAAAAAAATACCAAGGATTAGACTTTCTGCGCATACGTATGCGCATACCAGCTTTTACCTCATCCTCAATTGTGCCGAATATATCTAAGAGTATTTCGAATGGAATGGCAGCCACCAAATCAATGATGAACCACCCACGGAAGTAATGAATTGCAATGCGTCCTGGATTGGACACGACTTCATCATTTGCATTCACATAAGTCGTTCGGAAGTTGATTAAAATGTCCACGATGAACATCACGTCCACTACAAATCAAATCAAATCAAATCCAGTCAGTCAAATATTCAATTACAACAAACCACAAGGGAAATCCACACCATGCTCTTGTGTACTATACTAACTATTTCAAATCTAGATTATATCCTGATGAATATTTAATGGACGGACGGACAGATGGAGATGGACGTAAAAAGCTTTTTGTGGTTTTGAAATGAATTTGAGATCATTTTGTGGGCATTGGATTGGATTGAATTAGAATTGACAAGAGTAAATGGAGTGAGTAGAAATTCTAACCAAGAAAATCGATGACTTCAATGGCACCTCCTCCACCAGATTTTTTTGCTTTATCCGAAAATCCTTCTTCATTGAGGAGAAAAGAGGCGACGTAAGGCGTGACGATTGCAGTGTATATCACAAGGATAAGGATCAACCAATCCCAAACAGCTTTGAACGGAGAATAATGTAAAATCGTACATTTATGAATTCTAGGAGATTGAAGGCGATACTCAGGCAAAACATCAGCACCCAATGACAATACCTGCAATGTAAAAAATATACCAAGAATTTTAAGTAGTATGGCATCATTAGTTAATTTAGTTTAAATAAAATAGCCACGTGGAAGTGGAAATCTAGAATCTAGTCTAGTTTATGAGAAATAGCTTCTAGGTTGATTGTATTGGTATTCTGTGTAATGTCACATAAGACATAAATTCCCATTTCTTTTCTTTGATACGATAAACATGGCATGTTTACAAGCAATATATTTCAAAAGTGTGGCGCAGTAGTAGGGTAATTCCGTTTTGAGGACAGTATGGTGCAGACCATATGCATATTATGTAGTAGTAGGCCAATATTACGCCATGCCATGTAACTCAGTTCCGGGATACAATTTGACCAATTTATTTCAAAGGCTGATGCATTCGTTCAACTTTGACCTTTTGAGAAAATATTGATAATAACATGTTGTGAGCTTCCCTTGTGCCAAAGCATTTTTACCTGGACAGGTCCAATTGTAATTTTATGATGAGGAATTGTCGCAGCAGTCGCCATTTTAGATCTAATTTTGACCATATTTGTTCCTTCACCACTACTGCCCATCAGCCCTGCCCCTTCGCTTTGCGCATGCGCATGATGACCAATTTTAATAAAGTCTAGTAAACTTTTATAGTTCCCTCCAGGTTCAGAATGTTCAAACATGATCATATTTTCAGATGCTGAATGCAGAGCTGCCAGTAGAGGGATCTCTGTTCTTTCGCGCCGACTCGGTCCTAAATCAGGTTGTGAGGCAGAAGTAGAACTTTCTTGGTATTGGCCACGTGAAGACGTAGATGCGCCTGCGCCTGCGCTCGTGCGCAACAAAGGTGATAGGACAATGGTAGTAGACTCAGACTGTGACGTGGGGGAGGAGCCAGAGATTGTTGGAATTGCAAGGGTTGAACGACGACGGGCTGTGGCTCTGCGCCCTGTTGGCAAAGAATAGCGCTGATGTCGCGCTGCGCTTCCATGATGTTGTTGTGATCTCCTCCCACTCCTCCCCCCATGGCCATGCCCCCCTTCCCGTTCCCCACCCCCACAATTTGGAAGATCAGAATGAGAGGAATGCCTCTCCACAAAAATGGCGGCAGAATTAAACATTTAAGGCAAATCCAAGGCACAACGATGCAGCAGCAGCAGCAAAAAATAGCCAAAATTCCAAGTCACTCAGTCAAAATCCAAACTCAACTCAAGTCAAAACCATTGCCATTATCGATATCGATAGTTTTTCACTATAATGTTTATTTAACGGCCACATTTGGACATTAAATTCTTTCGCATGTTTTGAAGCGATTCTCAGAATTCAGTTCATCCGAAAGACCATTCAGTGGCTGCGGCGGGAGTAATTACTTCCGGTCAGATTCAGTTGATTATCGAATCGAATCAAAAGGCAAGGCAAGGCACAGCACACACAAAAAAAAAACCAATGACACGTTGGAAAACGTTTATATCGATTTGATGATAAAATTTCTTCAAATTTTGGCTTGATGAATAAAATGTCAAGAGGTCAAAACCCAAAACCGGTCCGTGGTAAAAAGGGACGGAAGAAAGGAGAAAGTCTGTCCTGTCCTTCTCGTCTCAACCAGAGGAGGCACAAACTGTGAATGAGGGAAAAGTAGACAGAAACCAAAACTGAAAGTGTGTTAATGTGTTTGCCTTGCCGTGGCTCCGCATGCTCAACTCTTTCCTTTCCTTATCCTTCTTTGTTTCTTTATTCACACCCATCCTTTGGCTTTGGCTTTGGCTTTAGGATTAACCTCAACACCAAGTATAACGAACGTATGCCTGCCTGCCTGCCTACCTGTCCTAATTCACACCACCACTAACTCCCTAGGTAGTGAATGAAATCCTGGACCCGTGAATTTCCTGTCTGGATAATGAGGAAAGTGAATGAAGAAGCTCAGCCAGGCAGGCAGGCCAAAGCCAAAGCCATCTCGTTTGTTATCCGAGAAGGCCCCACCCAACATACGTAACTACTAAACTACTGCAATGTCCAACACAGGGCCGTAGTGACATATATTCGGGACCTTATATCTAACATATCATTTAGTCACGGAATTTACGGCTAGGTAGCGAAGACTTATAATATTTTACGTCCTTTTAGCCATATTACTGTAAAATTCGAACGCGTATACATATAGCTCACGGACAGTATTCAAATAATGTAGATTCATATACCAAAAACTAAAGGGCCCAGGCCCAAGACATGCTTGGCTACGGCTCTGTACATATTCTTCGTTCAGGTCACCCATTGCACATCCATTTAGTCAAATTGAACTGGCCGGGCCTAACCAAGTCACGAACCTAGTGCCAGTGCTGCTAACCTAATCCCGTCATACCAACTAAACCAACCAATACTCATACTCAGTCCAAGTCTAACTAACTTTGTCCAATAAATCTTCATTCCATATCATGTCACGTCAGCCTGCCTTGCCAAGGAATCCTATTCCCTCAACAAGGGATACTTCCGCATTGCTGATCCTCAGAATAAAAATAACAATTTAACCTTTCTCATTAATTAATTTCTCAAAATAGACCTGAGCCTGGCCTAGTCAAGTGAATTGAAATTAATGAAAAATGTAAACGCAAAGGGGCACATTGAGAAGGGAGGGAATTTTGAATTAATGGCTTGGCATGGCGTGGGCGTGGGTAGATACCTTGTCCGTCCATCCGAGTGAGAATAAGATTGAGGATGAGTCGACGAAAGGCAAGCAGAAATGGAGAAAGTATCCAAAGAATAAGAATTGTGGCTATGAATTATGCAAGGGATAGAGAAAATAAGGTTGTGTTTGCTGAGCTGAGCCGTACCGTACCCAGTGAGTGAGGCAAACAACTGATTTGGAAATAAAAGTGGGAAGAGCCAAAAACATTTGGAAACTTTTTTTTTTGATATACGTACTTTCCTTGGGCCGGGCTGGCTTTCCCCAACGAAATGAAGAAGAAAATGGGATTCTTTTGGAGTACTCAGAGCTATGCCATGCTATGCTTTTACATTCTTTTTAACATCCATCATGTCATGCTTGTTTCTCACGACATTTGGGCGATTGCTCTGCTCTGCACCAGTCTAACCTATATTAAGCTCAAGCTCAAGCTAAAGCTCTATACACCCTTTCATTTCATCCCAAATATCAAAAGGTCTGCTTGCCTGCCTGCCTGCCCCAATAACTAAACTAATAGTAGTAGGGCTTATCCACGTACTGTATTCCAATTCCAATTTCATTTTTTGAACTTTATGAGCTTCAATTTAAAATGTCATCCATAGGATTGGATTTATGTGACGCACGAGCACGAGGAATGATGAGGGCAATGACTTTCATGCCTTTCATCCTTTCTCGTTTAAAAATTCAAAATTAGCGCCAAATATTAAATTTGTGTAAGATTTGTACACAAATTTTCTATAACCCCAGGAGTTTAGTATCAAAACAACTACAACATGTTAAAATAAAAAAAAATCGTAAAAATAGTCAGGAAAAGGAAATATTCAAAGTAGCATGGCATGGCTGCTAGTACTTTTTGACATATTGGAGTCAAGTCATCGTATAAAAAAGTTGGTCAATAGTAATTGACGTACTTTTCCATTGAACAGCTTAGTGGGTGGAGTGAACAATTTTTGGAGCCAGGCAGTAGTAGTAAGTGTTGGACCCAGGCCAAATTCAGTCAGGTCCTTGCATGTCGGACAATTCAAAATGACAAGAAACATGGCTACTACATCCACGTATACGTATACGTACAAAACTAAATTCTACATGTCTACACATGTCCACTTCCCAACCACCCATCCTTATCACCTCATTAATCTAATTTCCTAATTTGTATTGCAAATTTTTCTACCTCTTTTCCAATACTTCGTAGCCCACCGTTGACTTCATTTTCAATTTTGAGTGATTCTGCATCAAAACTAAGAGTGACGCCACTCCATTTAAATTTTTCTTTTTTATCTTGATGAGAATGAGATGGAGCAGTGGAAGTGTCGGAAGATTGATGATTAAGCAGTGGAGATTGACGAATCGTATGCGTGGGAGGAACAGGAACTGTAAGGGAAGATTTTGATTGTTGTGAATCAGAAGAAAATCCCCGAATGGGGGGAAATGGCTCTGCTGACACACCAACACCTCCATAACACTTTTGACGCTCAAGTCTTGGCCCGCTTCGTAAGGATTTTGACATGATGATACTTCAACGGCAACGACGGCAAGACTAATACTAACACTAATTTCAAGATTCTTGGAAAAGGAAAATTGACATGGTCTTTCGAGCCGGACTAATGAGAAAAACTTTCCCATTTGGTCATCTTTTCTTCGAATTCGATCCAACACAAATTGTAAAATCAATGCTGAAGCGGAATCTCAGTTTACTTGTTAATCTCAATTCTCTGGGGGTTATCTCAGATTTTCTTAGAACAATTGAACGACTTGGCGGGTACTTCAAAAAAAAGCAAGGCAAAGCAAGGTACACTTTCACCGGGCACGGGGTACGGGACGGGAAAGAAAATCGGAACAGAGTGGTCGAATTGGAAGGAAAAGTTAGACTGACTGAGACCAAGACTTGGACGAAAGGTGTGGATGATGCATGCATGCATGGCTAAGGCTTTTCGACCCAAAATAACTTGCCTTGCTTTGCCTTGCTTTCTACTTTCTATTGCTTTCTCCTAGAAGGAAAGGAAAATGCAATTGAGTGGACGCAATGTATACTCACTCATTCGTGTTTCTCGTACTTGGTACGGTGAAACACCTTTCCCTCTCTTGCTGCTCCAATAACTCAACCAATAACATGTGTAATTAAGGCTTGTGCCTTAGGAAATGAACATTTTCAGCTGGCTGACTTGCTTTCTCCAGGACATCGACATCCACATAGACATGCTATCCAGGAATTCAATACTCATTCTTATAATCAACAAATGCGAATGCACTCAATTGTCAACAAATAGGTTAGCCAGCCTAGTCTACCTTACAAAATTCATTCAGACGTATGAATATAACAATCCACTAGCAGCAAACGTAAGAATTTTTATATGTACAAATACGAAGACTATTTGGTTAACAATCCCGTCACCAATTAGGTCTCACTTGGTTTGCTACGCCCAATTATATTGATAACATGTGTTTATGTATGTATGTTCATGTTCATTCGTATAATTACGACTATAACATATCAACCAAAGAATAAAGTTGTTGTTATTGGCATCATTATATTTGTAAGGTAAGGAACTGGTAAGGGTAGCATGTATTGTTTAACCCTTAATTAGTCCAACTACTGTGTAGCTGTAGCGGTAACTTTGTGGTAACCAAAAATGTCAAAGGTCAAATTATATGACAAAGTTAATGATGACATGAAGGAAAAAGCTAAGCTCAAGAAACCATATTGTATTTTTTTTCTTATTATGAAGCAAATCAAAAGAAAGTCATTTGATCCCGATCCGACGAGACTATAAAATGTGATAACCGAGATTTCAACTCAAGATGAAATCATTATTTTCTTTAATCTCTTTCAAAATGTCATCGCCATCCATACCAAGAGCCAGATTAGGATTTTTACAGCGATTTGTAAGGAATTATGACTTTATCGCGGAACTGAGGTGGAAAAATGGTTCATTCCTCTATGGGGAAACCAATACGAGTAATGTGTAATATGGGTTGGGAATTCACAGTAGCCTTACGTCTGCCATTGCCATATAATTTTATAGCCTTAGCACCCTCTTGAATATTTATCAGGTTTTGGCGGTTTTCCTTCATTCAGACGGGAGCCGATCTCCAGACAAAGCAAGAGCAGGAGCAAGAGAACTGAACAAAATTCCCAAAGGACTTCCAGTCTAGAGATCTAAATGGCTGAGTGACTGATACTGAAATGACTTGTTGGGAATTCTTGATCGATTGTGATGTGATTGAATTCTTTAGGGAGACTCAGACTCCAAGAATTCTTGCCATTCCCATTAATCAACTGGTTTTTTTTTCCCCTTACAGTTACTTATGTAAAAAAAAATCTCAGGAATTCAAAGAATTCTCTGGAGTAGGCGGATAATTATCCAAAAATTCCACTAAATTAAAGATTTTTACCATAATTTAAAAATACGCGCGCGAAAATAACGCTTAACGTACCGTTTCAACTTTTTCACTCGCAAGTGACCTAAGAGGACGAAGTTCCTCAGAGGTGATAACGACGTCTGGTCCATTACTCCATACAGAAATTGAATGTCGGACATGACGGACAGTATTGCTCAAAGGCATGAATGAGGCAGGTCAGGTCAAAAGGTCAAGGACTAATTAACAATTCTCAATTAGCAACACCCACCCACTAATTATATGATAATGTAGTGAAACACCCTGTACTGAAATAATTTTTGGTCAAAAAAGCAACACTGTACTGGAATTTTAAATTTTAGGACTTTTTTTTTAATTTTTTAATCGTGGCTTTGGTCTTTGGTGTTTGTTGGAAGGAAGAGACGAAAGGACTGAAATTCCTGTGCTTGGCTGAAGCTACTAGAGTCCCGGATCCGGAATTGGTCCAGGAAGCTAGCTAGCTGCTGCAAAGAATCTTTGACTGCAGTAGCACAGAAATTCCCACGCTATGCCTTGCCATACTGTGAAATTCGGATCTTCTCAAAGACATTTCGATCCGTTTCCGCGCAGGGTTCTGCTTTGCCGTTTTTTTGCAAGGAACTACCACCAAAAACATTTCTTGTTCATTCATTCCTCCAACAAGGAAACATGGTTGAGTGAGTGACAGAGGATCCTAATGCCCGCCCGGGTAAGACAAGCCAATGCTACTACCCGCAATGAAAATCTGCACTGCGTCTAAAAACCAAACCAAACTCAACGGGGCCATTTTAGTTTTGTTGCCAAAAAATTTTATGCAAAAACTAATCGCCCTGTCTATCCAGCTGCCAACATTTGTCTTTCTTCATTTCTTTGAGACATCCTTGAGAAAACGGTTCAGTTCATAATCCACTTTAGCCGTCCGTCACTCATTTCATTTACCAAAAAGAAAAAGAAGATCCCATTCAACTCAAAAATCCATCGACATTCACACTACCCATTTTTCTGCATTGCACCTTTTTTCGCAATAGGGTGGTTCACAAAAAAAATGTCAATTTTATTTTTACTTGATACACCCTACATTTTTTCTCTCGTAGGGTGTATCACTTAATATATCAACCTATCACCACAAATGCATATGATTAAAAAAAAGTGAAACACCCTAATCAATGGCAAATCAATCACGACTGAATGATACTTGAATTTTCGCACCAATTCACGTCAAATGCTTATTTTTTGCGGGCTAAAAGTATTGATTAGACTAGACAGGTAGGCTAGGCAGACACCCTGAGTAGCTTCTAGCTTGGCTTTTGGCTATTCCGTCCAGAACCAGGTAAACGTAGAAACCTTGACTTATTTAGTAGGAAAGCCAAGCCAAGCCAGGCCAAGTCATTGCTTGGTATTTGCATATATACGTAGCATAGCATAGCATAGCATAGGATAAGCAACAGGAACTCAACTACTGATTTCCAAAACACACGCTACAATTCCATTTCCCACGCCCTCAAGGTAGCATTTGCATTTCCCGGGCATTTCTACTGCTCCCTCAAGAATTCCTNGTAGCATTTGCATTTCCCGGGCATTTCAACTGCTCCCTCAAGAATTCCTGATTTATTTGCCCGGCCTTGCCTTCAAATGATATTCGAAACACCCTCTAGAGACTTTTGCAACTTTTGGGAATTTAATCGAAAAGGCTAAGCTAGAGCCTAGGGCTTAGAGCATGTAATCTAGAAAATGCAATAATAGGATTAGAATTAAGCACAAGGATCAAACCACCTTGACTCAGTCGGAATTTGATTATTATCGGATTAGAGGTGCTTCCTCTTGTATAGCTTTATATGTGCCATGCCTGCTTCATATTGTATGGATTTATATATAATTTTTCATTTTTCTATACCTTGCCATCCCCCAGATGAATCGTAGGAGTTCCCATAGTATGATCACCCAATTCTTCCAATTCCACACATAAAAATGAATTTTTTGAGCCAGACTTTTGTAACATTTGTCTATCTTTTGGTATAAATGGAGAATTGGCGCAAGGCGAACTGAATTGAATGAGTGGGACAGAGTCTTTGCTTGAGGATTTACGAATTCCCCCCATCTGGGGAAGGTGAGATGCCGTGGCATGAGTGGACGGAATAGTTGTGGCTGGTGTGGTCGTAGTACAAGTACTCAGTTCACCAAAATCCCTTTCACTGAGTCGTCTAGGGCGAGAATTTGATAAATAATAGAGGGCGTGAAATGCTTCTCTTGCCAGAGATTTTCGTCGAGATTTATCATAAGTTTTACTTTCAACACGAATTGGTTCAGAATCAATATTAAACACATTTTGATACAAAACTTGGGGCCCAGGTATATGGGTCTGGGTCAAGGTCACTTCACTTCCTTGCTCGCGTAGCTCCTCCCCTTCTTCACCAATCACTTCTGGTTGACCCAAAGAAACACGCACGTGTCTACCACCTCTTGGTTTTGCTGACAATGAAAACCTTCTAAGGGCCGAAGAAGTCGAAGGTGAAGGGACAGGTGATTCTACCCCATGGGGAGGCAGAAGAAGGGCAGGACTATCAGAGCCAGGGTCAGAGGGCAAGGTCACTTTTTTATTCTTGTCCCTCATGATCCAAGGGAAAAAATCAACTTGTGTTGCTCTGGACCTCCAGAGGTGAACTCAGGATGTGTAAAAAAAAACAAAAGGAGAAATCGGATCGTTGTGTAGAAATAAAAGGTAGACCGTTTGTGTAGTGAGCAATGCGGATTGTGTTTCGTTTTGCAGGCAGAGTACAAGGACGAGTGTGACCGGATGGGGACCGAAACCGAAACAAGTCGATAGCTTCTATCCATACAACACATACGTACGCTACTACTACATGCACCTTTCCCTACCTTTTCCTTGCCTGCGCGAATGCGAAATTAAGAGGTTTGCAAAAATTTCAAGTCAGTTGAGTCAGACGACCCCCAAACACTTTGCCTTTGCCACTTTCCCTTGCTTTTGCCTTGGAACAAAAATCATTTGCCGTCCGTCCGTCCAAACTAGTAACCACGGACACAAAATCAATTATTCAATGAGAACTATAAATGTGGGAGAGAGTAAAGAAATAAAATAAAACTTTAGAATTCTGAGCAAATGTAAAGCTAAACCAGTTCAACTTTCCCCAAGGTGAAAACTTTGGAATTTCCGGGAAAAACAGACACGACGTAGACGTAGACGAAACAACTCAAGAAAACTTATTAATTCAGTCAAGAAAATAAATTGACGTGACGTTGTTTGAAGGAACAAGTTGAGACACGTTGAATTATTCATCGAGTCTAGTGCCTATAGTCTTCAGATTAAAATAACTGCCTAGCATAGCCCTAGCCCTTGCCCTAGCTTTAGCGGGAATCGTTAATTTTAAATAATTAAAAGTTTCTCATTTAATTTCCCATTTGCCATTTCTCTGCATTGCACTAAAAAATTTAAGACAAGGCAAGGCAATGGTAATGACACTTCCGGTTCTATATTATTAAAATTAGCTAGCACTAGGAGGAAGGAAGGGTCAAATTTACATGATCATAATGCCATTTGGCCAAGCCAATGTCAAATACAAAATAAATGAATAATTGCATAGCCAGTCTAACCTTATCACCGTCCAAAGTCATAAGAAACGTTGACCACATTTCAGCCGCTTAAATTCATATTTTATACATGTACTAGGAAAGGAAATGATGGCAATAAAAGAAAAAACAATTTAAGTGTCTTTTCTTTCCCCTTTTTTAGTTTTATGACTTTCTCGTTCCGTCGGTCTAATTTATATGTAGGTCGACAATGCGACAATTTATTTTGTATGCCTGTCTCGTCTAGTCAGCATTTATTTCTGGTTCATTCGTTCTGATTTTAATTTACTAATGAATCATTTGGCACTTTGCCAACTAAAGTAGGAATGAAATGAATTCATCGTAAATCTTAAAAGGAAAAAACCCGCCTACGCCTAATGGCTGTCACTATCAATTCTGGCCAAAGTTGTGAATTTAGTGAAAAGTAGGATTGGCGCCACGCAAATTACTCTAGACAGATAGCTTAGCTAGCTAGATTCTAGAATCTAGATTTCCTAGAAAGAAAGGCCAACCAAGGGAACGTCGTGTACGTACCTGAGCAACTTTCTCCCCGACTTTCACTCCTTGGAGAAATTTCCCAGAACCATTTTCTTGGATCGACATCTAGTGGCAGAAAATCAAATCAAACTTGAGGTTAGAATTTTAGCGCAGAGGGAACGAAAGATTTTACTTCCGGTTCCGGGTATAGTTCTACGTATACGTAATACGTACTACCCGGGTATTTGACCTTACGTTTTACGTACCTTATATTTTGAAACAGCTTCTTGATGAGTTAAATTGGACAAAGATGGTGATTTTTTCTCCCTATCTCTATACTCAACTAATGAGAATCCCATGGCGGGCCAAGTCAGAGTCTGAATTAGACATTTGGGCATTCCGTTTCCTCTCTCGGGCTTTTCTAGCTGAAATTCGCATCGATATTACAAATTAAATTAATTTCATGCAAAAAAATAATAAGGTACAGTACAAATCCCTGCAGATCTGACAAAACAAGCCATGCAAAACGCAAAAAAAAAAATAACATTTGTAATGAAAATTAAAAATTTTTTCGAAGGTCGGGTCACAATTTGACTTTTTTGGTCAGGTTATAAAAATTCATGCTTTTGCTTGAAATGGACACACTTTTTATGCATTCCACGTTCAACGTGCTCAAGCGTCAGACCAAGAAATTTGACTGACATGATATTACAAATTAAATTAATTTCATGCAAAAAAATAATAAGGTACAGTACAAATCCCTGCAGATCTGACAAAACAAGCCATGCAAAACGCAAAAAAAAAATAACATTTGTAATGAAAATTAAAATTTTTTTCGAAGGTCGGGTCACAATTTGACTTTTTTTGGTCAGGTTATAAAAATTCATGCTTTTGCTTGAAATGGACACACTTTTTATGCATTCCACGTTCAACGTGCTCAAGCGTCAGACCAAGAAATTTGACTGACATGACATGACACGACATGACATGACATGAGTATACTAACACAAAAAAAAAGCTCTGAACGTAAAGAAGAAGAATACAAAATGAAATACAAAGACAAGGACAAATTGATGTGGGAGTTGTTTGTTCGTTGAAGCTTTGACACGGATTGAGTGCCCAGATTCTTTTGTCACTCATTTGTAAACAAAAAATGAGTCAGAGGGGACCAAATGACAAAATTTATCACTCTTCACTCAAAAATTGAATATTCTGATGAGTTCAACACACAAAATTGATTTTTGTCGATGTAGTATATATAATCTAGTCTATAGTTTATAGGGCTGCTGCTGTATATATTTTTTTGTAACTAATTAGAATACCTTTGTAGTAAATGTTGTCGAGGGTGTGACTGTGGGGTCGAAAATAAAGAGGGCCATTGACATTCCATTCCGATAAGTTAGCAGACACTGATTCGAGCACATACGAATAAATAAAAGAAAAAACAATAAACAAATCAGTCATAATTAAAATTAAACTAAATCTACATTTGGTTTAATTAGCCTATTTAATTAGAATAGGACTAAACTACAATGCCCGTATTGCCTAAGTCTAAATTATTGACCTTTTGACCTGCCCTATATTTGAAGAATCGTCTCCTGGAAATAAATCAAAATTTTGAAAGAGGCACAGACGATTAGACAGGAAAAACAATTACATGACAAATGACAACATTTAACATTTCAGCCAATCATAACAAAAATTGAACAAAGAACGTAGGAAGGTCAGTCAGTGCAATTCGTGACATTTCTGTACATTATTTCTACCAAATTTTAAAATTTAGCTCGATAAAGCCTTGATTTTGCATATCGAGCAAAAATGTCACAAAATTTGGTAGAAAAATGCGTCCACCAATTATAAAGTTGAAAATTTTGAATATTCTGTTTTAATTTTATGGACTACATTGATCGTAATTTCCTTTAATTTGTGACTGACATGTCAACTCACGATTAGAAGTTGTAGCTGAGCGTTTTGGTGGAAAAATTGGTTGGGCGACAGGATGAACGACTTTGGTTGAAACTTTATCTGAAGACGAAGACGCAGATTGAAGTTGGACTATGGAATGGGAACCAACGTTTTGGGGATGTCTACTGCCAGACGGATGAGCGGCAGTCCAACCACGAATTTCATTCACCTAGCAGCAAAAAAAATAATTAATTAACAATTTTTTAAATTCAAATTTTTTTGAATTGCTTTGCTCACTTCAGTTACAACAAGTGGATTTGTCTTTTTATGCCCTTGCCCGTGGCCTGTCCGTCTTTCCTCTTCTCCGTCTCTACAGATTAAAACAAACATTTTGTTCACATTCACAATTAAATTAGTTAAACTAAACCACACTGCACTAATTAAAAAGACACTCCTAGTTTTTCCACTTGAATGATAAAATTTGTAGTAGCTTTTTGCGACTTGGAAGCGGGAGTGTCCAGTTGATTACTGGAGGTTCATTCGGGTGTAAATGGAAGCAAATAAACCGACAGACTGACTGACTGACTCAGTCTAAAATACAAGGAAAGGCAGTGGGAGATGAAGAAGGAGACGGATGACTGCCAAGTCAAACAAGACATTTATTAGTTTACATTTCCGTCATCTGGCACAGCCTCAGCTTTAAGCTTTAAGCTTTAGCTCATCTTCCTTCCAGTCTTGAGTCAGTCAGTCAGTCGGCTTCATTTACCCGGGCGGGTATTTGCAGAATTACAGATAAAACCGCCATAGCCATGCCACTACGTTTCGTAGAATTTGCAAATATTTGCCAATTTGCGTTGCAACGCAAACGTTGCAAAAATTAAGGGTGACGTTCGTTAATAATGCGAATTGTGGACAAATATTGCCTATAGAGAGAGACACGTGACATGGTACACCAGGTGCAGGTGCAGCAGGTGTAACGTCACGTTTTGCACCTACACTTTATTTTACGATTTTTTTCAAAGCAACACACCTGGTGTTTTTTGCATTTTTGCGTACATTGGCAGGCCAAGCATGTTTTGAGTTTTGAATTGAGAGAGATAAACGAGTCAGTCAGACTGACTTGACAGCTCTGCGTGAGGCTGATACTGCCTGCCCTGCCGGTCTGAATAAAAATCTACAAATAATTTATTTTTGTACAAAATTGGAATTGAAAGGTGAAGGGTCAAATTAAATTGTCCCTAAGCTGCGGGCAGTGGCAATTGGCCAAGATGCGTCAACTTGGATTTAAAATTATAATTTCCCATATTTACACAGCGTTACGCGTCCGCGTTCCGCTTACGTGTGAAAAGGAAGGAAATGAAAATCCTACAAATTTATATCCTGCTCGCGTGTGACCTCTGACCTACTGAAGAATAACTTTTAAAATGAACGTGTAGCGAATGAGATATATTGAGAATGACATGGGCGTGGCGTGTTCACTTCAACCCAGGAGCACGCATCATTGATTAACTACTACTCTCGCATTCCACTCAAGAAGTCCAAAGCAAGGCAAACGCAAAAACACAAATTGAGGGTGGAACTACAAATTACATTAGGAGATCAACTCTCAAAATTAGTTTTCTTTCGTTTCCTCCTATACTATCCTTACGCACCGCAATGACAAGAGATTCGCACTACTTTTATCAAAATGACACAAATCTTCCAAAATTTTAATCAATGATTTCTCGAAATGGCACATATCTCCCCAAAATTTCTACCAAAAATTTGCCAAAATGACATTACTCTCAAATTTTCGCTTATAGCTTATCAAAAGGTCACAAATCTCTCTACATTTTAATCAATAATTTTTAAAAATGGCACAAATCTTCCACAATTTTAAACAATAATTTCTGAAAACGATATAAATCTTCCAAAATTTATACGATTCAAATTAGTATTAGTCAAATTGACGTAAATCTCAATTTCTCTTTAAAACTTATCAAAATGGCACAAATTCCCCAAAATTTTTAATAATAATTTCTCAAAAAGACTTGACTTGACTCTCAAAATTTATAGCTTATCAAAATGACACAAATCTTCCTGAAATCAATAATTTCTCAAAATGGTACAAATCTTCCATGATTTTTTTGTTTACCTTCTTGGAAAGTAAGGAAGTGGTTGAAGCGGAGGCGGAAGTTCACCAAAAGCGGAAGTTGGACTTTGTAAACTTTCTGGACTTTCCAAAACTAGTGGCAAAGGATGGCCATTGGCTGAACCATTGTTATCTCCAGAGTGTTGTTGCTGCTGCTGTTGTTGTTGGTCGAGCAACAATGGTGATGCAGGCGGAAGGAGTAGTTCGTCCTCAGGACTTGTGCATGTGACCTCTGGACTTGGACTAGCCGGAATGGATGGAACTCTACTCAATGGCGGTGGTGGTGGTGCTCCTGCTGCTGAAGACCTTTCTCCTTTGACTGAAGAACTGTTGTGCGGTTTTCTACGAAAGGACTGCCTCATCGTTAAACGGGCTCGGTCAACTGTCAAATTATTAATAAATTATGACACAGCGTTTACATAAAATATTACGTCCGACTGTCACGTCACTCAAAGAATTTTATTATTATGTGTCATGGCATGCTTACATCGACTTTTAAAATGGTTTCCAGGGCCCTGCCCTTCTCCTGTTGCCCCAGGCGGCCCTTCATCCTCAGTACTTTTGGCACTCAAGTCCTCAAAATTAAGAACGTAAAGAACAATGTCTCCTGTCTCATCTCGGATCGGTGCAATCAATTCTGAGCAGAAAAACCGACTTCCTGCAAAAAAAATAAAATAAAATGCACATGTACTACATGACGTGACATTAGAAGAAGAGAAAGTTATGAGCCAAAGCAGCCAAGAGACATTTCTTGTACTATTCTATTCTATTCTGTTTTTTTTTCTGTGAAAGTCAAGTAGTCACGGAGGATAGGAAGGTATATCGATTTGCCCATACTTACGTACCTCCACTTTCATAACACTTAGCATTAGCGACCATAATGTCACTCTATTTTTTCCTCATCATGTATGCAATGCAAATGCAATAGACACTTTACGTAGGAACCAAAACTTAGGCATAGGTTAACTCATAAGAAAATTCTCAACTAATTTTTATAACATGAAATTATGCTAATTTTAATTTTGAACCAATTGTATCATATTTTAAAGGTAGTCCTTATAATTTATTCAAGTTGTACACTCTGTTCAGCCTAAACTAAACTGCCTAAAGAAAGAACCACAGTCACAGTCACATCGTCAGACAGTGAAAATGGGGTAAAGTCATGGAAATTCACGGTTGAGAACCCACGCTTTGCTAGAGCTCATTTGCATTTCCTGTCGTGTCTGTAGAATATTTTATCCCTAAGTCACCACTTTACCAAAAAAAGCTTTGCTCAACTGTCTTTCTTTTTCTTCCCGTACCCGTGATTATAGGTCAACATTTTTTTTTCCTTTTTTAGTATAGTACATGACGCGATGTCATATCTTGTGTTAGATCCGACTCCGATTTGTCAGTCATAATGCGCGTACTGCTACTCCACTATGGTCGTCGGAAATGAATGATTCAGTCAAAAGGAACCAAGGCAAAACCATTTATCAAAGCCAATTCCCCCGCCCACTAAATTAGTCAGTGACACTTCTTTTCTTACCTCTTTCTTCTTAAGAAAGTAGAAAGTAAGCAAAGGACCTTAAAGACCTGAGCGTGCCTAGCCTAAGGCATGTGGTTTGGTCCTGGTGTCTCTTATCAGGCCAAAACCCAAGCTCACGCCAATTAAATTAAAAATCCATATACTTCACCTCTTAGCAATGCACAGCTGGGCCTAGGCCTAGGCCTAGGCCTAAGCATGATGCCATGCCATAGCCATAATGGAAAAATAGGTCCTATGAGAATTCTGGAGAAAGTTTCTACCAACTTTCACTTGGCTTGGTAGAAAATTCTCGTACCAAGACTTTCTATTCTTCAATTTTTGGTCTACATTATTATACGGCATTTTAGAACGTTGTGTACTTTAAGCCTGGTNCGGCATTTTAGAACGTTGTGTACTTTAAGCCTGGTTTGGCTGGCTGGCGGGACGATTTGATTTGATTTGATTTTGTTGACATAGGGCTTGGTTGACTTGACTTGGTAGACTTGGTGGATTTGAGGCAAGGAAAGGAAAGCACTTGAAATTCAAATTCATTATTTAACGTACGTCTAGTGGATTCGATCCTAAGCAAATTATCCTGGTGAGTTTTCCAACTCAAGTCAGTCAAATCCGATGCAAAGCATAGCATTTATTATTGAGCTGGTTTAGTAAACATCCACTTCACTTCGGAATCAAATCCTAGTCTAATACTATTTAACCTGGCTGGCTAGAATACATTGTACTGTACTAGGATAGGATTCAATCTTTTCGGTCCTTATCGCTCGATTAAAGAGCTTGTTCAGTGCAGTGCATAAGCTAAGCTTATAGCTATAGCATAGCTAGTAGCTAGTACTTTTGTACGTATAGACCACATGCCTATTGCTATCCACTTCAATTCCATTTCCACCAAGTGGGTCCATTCGGATTTTGGATTGTCCTGTCCGGGCGGTAGTAGGGATTATCTGGCCAGGCCATGAATGCGAATGCGAATGCGACAAGTGATAAGGGAAACGACTCAATTTGGCTTTAGCATGGCAGGGCATCAGGTCCAAATCTTTTAACCACTTCAATTATTTGCTCCTAGGACTAGGACATTCCACTTGAATTGATTCAATTTCAGAAACATGCCACAAACAAGCAAACATAGGATTTTGGTTTGCCTTGTAATTTGTATCCATTCTGTACCAAATCAAGGGTTACATAATAAATTTGTATTGGAAAACAATTTTAACAACATTCCAGACAAATTCTTGTCGTCGATGCGTAGTATTAATATTTTCGTAACCACATCTATGGAATTTTGCAATATTCTTCTTACTATCTGCGAAAATATTATAGAATCAATTTAGAATTCCCTGAGGCAAAGACAGGCAAGGGTTATGCTTAGCTTGCCAAAAAGGATACACGAAATTTAGTCCAAAACTTTATTTGATTTTATGTCTTGTTCTTCAGTTTCCAACTTTGGCTGGCTTGAGAGAAATTTTGCTTTCACCACTTTCTCTTGCTCTGCTTTTACTTTTCTTTAACTTTGTTGTTGAATGATCGAGAAAGAGTTTTTGGTTGAATCTGTCTTTTCAAATGAAACTTTGAACTCAATGCAGGCAAATGCAAATGCAAATCCTATAATATAA